>JAAXYW010001163.1:0-24273 GCA_036851895.1 Orthonychiurus folsomi
TTAGGATTAGACTGCTAATTCATGTAAAATTGCAATTATTCTATCTTTACAAAATTACAAAAGTCTGCACATAAAATAAAACCTTTAGTGTAGAAAATCACACAATTAAATCTATTACAACTGACCTGACTGTAATTTCCTGCCTGTTAATGAGCTTGAAAGTTAACTATAGTACACCGCTTGCCTTAGACTTGCCAATTACAATCCCAAATTTTCAAAATATAATTTCCTCCTATCCTTCAACTTCAAAAATTGAAAGGAAATTAATCATGTCTGGGAGTAAATTATTTTTGTGTTCAAAACGTGGGTTGGTCACGCATGGATTTAAAATCCACGCTAGCCTCACCTTCCCTCCTCTGACATGGTCACAAAATCATTTGACAATTCGTCGTCGTCCCTCACATCCTCAGAATTCTAATCAAGGGACAATTTATTTTGAACCCAACCTTTGCCCGACCATTTCACCTGTTTGAATTCCTAAGCTGCACTGCACTTTCCAAACTCCCCATCATCATTTGAATTTGCATTTATTTATTTCAACTCGTCAGCTCTTTTCGGGTTTACCGCCTACCTACCTACCCGTGCCTTGTCATATACATATATATTCCACCCAGCCAATATTATATTCAAAAATATGCTGTATTCACTGAATGATT
Organism: Orthonychiurus folsomi; assembly: GCA_036851895.1. Taxonomy (NCBI): domain Eukaryota; kingdom Metazoa; phylum Arthropoda; class Collembola; order Poduromorpha; family Onychiuridae; genus Orthonychiurus; species Orthonychiurus folsomi. The sequence goes on from JAAXYW010001163.1 coordinate 657, forward strand.
TTTAAAAATATAAATCTCCCGTATCGTATCTTCTGGATTTGAATAACTGGCCGGGATTGATGGAGGACGCATTAAAGGAGGAATCACCGCGTCGCGTCGTCGTGTCAAATGCTACTGCCCAGTTGCAATTTGATAGGAATCATCCCCTCTCTCTCCCGTATCTCTCCCATCTATCTATTTATCAATTGAGTAGAAGTAATAAATTCTCAGATACAACTACAAGATAAATAACTGTCGTCAGTGACAAACTATCAAACGTCACTCAGTTTTTCAGGAGCTCCGCTGTTTTGTGAGGGAGCCACGACTGTCGCAAGGCAAAAGGCAGTGCTCACATTTCATTTGTTTTATTTGACATTGGGCTCCGCTTAGTGAGCACACCTGTTTGTTTCTTAAAAGTGCTAGTCATTTTATGTAGCATCCCAAAAATGAACTTGTATTAATAGTCAAATAAGATTTTTTCTGGTAAATTTTTGAATGGCGGTTAAGTAGCAAAGTTAGCAATTTGGCGACCCTTGGAAAGTCTGGCTGGATCCGATCAAATAAAAAACCGGAATAAAACTGGCTAGGTGTTTTTTTAATAGCATATTATGCATTATTAGCATCATATATGTAAAGTAGATAATTAACGTGCTTCTCTTTAGTCAATTTTGCTTTATATTACACACCGTTTTATCTTAATTCGGCCAGAGGCCATGTCAATTAATGAGTATGTGGACAACAGAGTAAACTCTGTGCTGCAGGCCTAAATATATATATACATTTAATAATAAATTTAACATTTAATATATATATATATATATTATACACCGTTTTAATGTTTACATTTATCGAAAATTAACATCATATAAGCTATAGATTAGGGGCGAAGACAATTTGAACCAATAAAATTGTTAACCAGCGGATTATTTCCTAAAAACAAATGAAATTCAGTTCTGTAATTTTCCATGGCATACGCATACGTGCACACCTAAACCTAACCCGTAACACAAATGAAATTAAGGCTGCATTACAATCAGGTGGGTTTTATTTACATTTTGTACGTTGGAGGGATAGTGTTACTCTCCAGCCATATTCGGTGGCGGTTGTCCAATTTGCATTTCTTGAATTTATTTTTTGGCCAAGGATTAGTCATTCCCATCCCGTCACTTACAAGACAACCCGTCATTCATTATTCAGAAAAGCAAACTGAGTAACACCAGTAGTTCCTCTTCCAATGATTAACTACTTCTTTCAAATTATCTTCCAGCAGCCTTTGTTCTCGTAAGGGGCCACCATAACAAATGCAAATTAAGGAATTATGCATGGAACGGACAGAGTGGACCGGCCTTGATTTTCTTACTCCATCCATGCACAAGGAAATGAACCCGTAATTTTAACATCGGATTTGTACAAGTTATTTATGATGCTTCATTTTGAATTTTTGAATTTTGCTGAACACTCTTGAACGACGATTAAAAAAAATTAAAAGTGTGAACTAATGCTACTATGGGCTTAAATTTTCACGCACTTTTCACAGCTATTAAATACATTTTGGTTTCAAATAATTGTTTATATAAGACAGAAGATTAAAAATGACCCCAATCATTTAATTCAAGGTACACATGTTTTTTCACCCGACCCAGGTCCTGTAACTGGGACAGATATATGAGATTACCCATGTGACATCCATCATTAATCACAATTATGTAAACCGACCATCCCAAAATTAGTAGAAACTGTCATTGATGATGATCGGAAGGTGACCCAAATTCCCATGACTGGCTACAATTTGTCATCATAATTATTGAAGTAGAGCATCTACAATAACGTCGTGTCCGTTAACGTAAGTGAGAGGGTGAACAAGATTTGAATCAGAGATGGCAAAATGAGATTAATAAAATCGTAATGTACATTTACAAGGAAGAGGGAAATGGAGGATAAGACGGACGACAGTTGGGTTGAGACAAAGACGAATCCGTCAGTCAGTCCTGGGATGTCAAGTCATAAATGACAAGTACAAGTTACAAATCACCATCAATGTTCATTCCCTTGTTTCCTTGGACCAATTCATGGACTTTTACCTCACAGGATTACATGCACATGGAGGATAAAATGCAGATGAGGAAAAGTTATCCTTTTCCCTGGGTCAGGCAAGGCATGGGGATGTGATTTATAGACCAAATGACATATTTTATCGGAGGAAGTAATCTCCTGCATTTAGTCAGATTACAAGGAGTGATAACAACTTGGGGGCTCCTCATCTTCATCTCAGGTTTCATCCCATGCCCAGGCGGAGGCAAGTCAGCGGTAAAAACCTTTGAGAGTTCGATAACTTTTGGACACAACACAATACACCTTGAATCCCGACCACCGGGCCAGTGACACAAGAGTCAACCCAAAAATTGATGATGGAATTCAAAGAGGAACACGTTATTCAATATGGTGAATGGTTTGACTAACTTTAATATTTAAATGAGATTGACTTTCAAAACTTTAAATTTTAGCAAACTGAGCATATATATATTTAAAACATTTATGATCAGTGGCTGTTAAGAGTGAAAATTAAAAATGTGATAAATTAAATTGACAAACTAGTATCAACATTTTACAAAAACCCAATTATTAATTTTATTTAAACGGCAAAAAACTTTCTCATTTGAAAATTGCAGTCAAATCCCACTAAACTTTTGCTCTACAATCCCCGTCTCGTTTCCCCGCTCAACCCTAGCATGTTGATAGGCATTGGAGCCTTTGGCCGTTTCATAGTTCTTCCTGAGTGAATTAGACACAGTTCACTTGTTTGAGTTTGCCCTCCATGGATTGGATGGTGTGAAGAGTACGTACGGGTACGGGACGTCCGTAATGAAATAAATGTTCAGAAGCAAGTTCATTTATTGAAATTAATTTATGCATTCATTTGCATCCCTTGGAAAACTCCCCCTGTGTAATGGGATGCAAAGGTGTAAAATTTGGATGGGATAATTCCGTCACTCATCCGTGGAGACGAGAGAATGAGTGTTTGGTGACGACGACGATTTTCCAAGGAATCCTCGAATCCAGACTGCATCTTTTGTTTCGAGGCCATATTCTGATTCTCCCCTTCCTTTCTCATATTAATCTTAATCTGGATGATGTTTCTCACACATGAAGCATTTGATATGGATCACAGATAGAAAACAAGGAGGACACAAGGGGAGCCAAAAAAACATCCCTTCCCTTTTGTTTCATCCCCTAAGCTTCGGCCGGGCCCTTCTCGTACTGTACTGGTTGTGTACGTACTTTTGGATGTTATTAATGATCCAAATTTCTGCACACATTCATGACCCCAATTCGGAAGCTTGAATGAACTCGTTTGCATCTTTTGTGCAAGAGATTCGTTCAGACGACGACGTCTTTTTGTCTTTTCTCCTGCTCATCTGCTTCCACGGAAGGTGAGAACTCAGGGAGATGAGATATCCAGATCCCCTGTATGAAATTTCGTATTTTATTCCATTCCTTGAAGTTCCCCCCTCGTCATCTCATTCAAATTCTTCTCATTCATTTTTCAATTGACCTGTCCGAAACCACCAGGATTCCCCGCACATGGTTTTGATTTGCATAATTTTTAGTTCTGTGGCTGTGACTGGGGATAGTGTTAAATTCATGCGTAATGCGTGTTACGTGTACTGTGCTCTTCAACTGCAACTTGCCTAGTTTAAATGAAATTTAGAAGTGATTTTGATAGAAATCTCGGAATAATCAATTTTTATTATATATGAGTAATATGACTCCGTTTACAAAATAAATATTTCAACAATTAATTGCTTAGTATTCCCACTAGTTTCCTTTGGTTGGTAGTTGGTATTTTAATGTTTGTGCTTCAATGCATCATATAATTCCGTTTACAAAATAAATATTTTCACAATTAAGTGTTCGTAGTTTCTGCTACAGTTATCTGATTGCGACAGAATTACACCAGAGCTAATATTTGGTATTTCAATGTTTGCGCTTCAATACAGCTGATTATTTTTGCAATTTAAGATTGGTTTAAAGATTATAATGAGGAGCAGATTTGGTATACTTAGGAGTGAATTTATGCGGTTTAATTCTCTAGTATTTTAAAATTTAGAGATTTTGCGTAACTTCATTCAAAACCTTATTCGTTGTCATCTCATGAGGTATTATTTCCCATTTTCTTTGTCGACGAAGGATAAAGCCTCAAGAAACACGGCATTTTCCATGCACATTCTGTTAAGGGCCTCCCGTTCGGTCCTCGTCTTAAGTGTCAGCTGCCTTACGGAGTGAACAAGAAAGGAAGTGGTCAGAAAACAAAGCTTGGATGAGTAAAAATTGAATGTGTAATAAACTGAGTTGAGGAGATGAGACGACCGTACCTTAACCTTGGCTATTAATTTCTTGAATCTATTTGCTCCTATTTTCTTCAAACGGTTTTTGCTCATTATCCTCCAATGTGCTGACGCGTTCTTTTCAACCAGCTTGTTCCCCTGTCAGCAAGCCGCGGCCCCGACTCGACTTTAGGATCTCCGGTCCCAACATTTTACGTTGTAAAAAGTCATTTGTGCTTCCGAACCTCCGGCTTACTTCTCTCGTGTCAAACTTGAAAGGGTTTTTGAAAAAATTATCTCACACAGCAGCACACACACACACAAGAGTTGATCCCTTCAATCAACCGCATAAAAATGAGTTCCTTTGCTTTGTGTGTGGAAGGATTTTTACATTTGGTTGGATTTTCACGCTCCGAGCTCTGCTGACAGTTTACATTTACAATTGAAGGGAATCCGGGCTGTTTTTTAAGTAATTAATATTAGGATTACCATAAAAACTGGAGAAAATAGTCTTGCATGGTTAATGGGTTGGGTTTAGTTTGTAAGGAATATCATCAATCATCCATATTGTAAATTTTAATCATGAGCATACAATACCAGATGCACAACGCTATCTGTTGTAAATTGAATTATAATATACAATATTTGCGAAAATATAACCGGTTCGGTAATCACTTAATGCACCCCGCAATTTAGCATTATTAAAAAGAAAAAAAATAATTTCGAAAATTTATCTTAAATTTTACATATAAATGCTTTTCCGAGCAATTTGAATCGAATTTGAAAATCTCTCTCTGCCAGAATGCACAAAACACAGCTCATGTACCTGTCCCCGAAGGGAATTAATTTATAAGGCAAATCCATGCGTGACTTGAATCAGATTGTGAAAAATCCAAGAAAACAAACCAATTCATATCCTTCGGAATGTAAACTGTCTCCGAGCCTTGCAATTTCAATACCCCCTGAACCCAGCCGCACCGCGTTTGAAAAATGAGTATCATTTATTTATTAGACAAGACGGGGAGGAGAAACTCTACGTATGTATTTTTCGGGATGCTCTATATTTCTCCTTCAAGGCTTCTGTGTAGCGTAACATTACATATGCAAATTCCACGTAGTCAAATTACTTGCATCATAAACCTGGAAGGGTTCAGGCTGGTGTGTGGAGCACAAAAAGAGTGAGGGGAAACAAAAAAAACGGGAGTTGGATTCCTCATGTTTTGTCACACTCCATTGATTTGATGGTACATAGATTTGCTTGTGCGGCCGGGTTTAGAAAAAATCCGACCGTGTCAAGATTGTGCAATTGGGTTCCTCGGTTCACACCGGAATCATTTGAATTTTCCCGTTGATTACATTTTTTACGGTTTTGCACAATTTCAGGACGTTTTTGCCTTCAGGATCCAAAAAACTTTTCAATTATAATTGTTAATTACAAATTGAAATGCCCTGAACCGGACTTGGATGTCCCGCTCTTAAACTGTATGATAAAATTGAGATTCTAAACACAATCCGTGGTTTACTGTAACTTGTATTACTACGTACAAATTAGAAGAATGAAACAATAAATGAAACAACATGCAATAAACTAAGAAATACAAGGATATAAAAATTAGTGGGATGGGAATTACATATATGCCACGAGGGTTTAAAGTCATTTCTTTGTTTAAGTCGTGTACGTTATAAAAGGGCTTGGCAAAAAAAAAGCAGAATAATTATTGGTGATAACTGTCCCTTTGAAATCCCTTCCTTCAATAAAAAGAAAATTAACCGGTACCAAGTCGACAGCTTGTCCTCAGTTAACATTATTTGCTTTTGTGAAAAGTTGTCAAAGGAAAATCAACTGCACTGCACTGGACTTGAATTGAGAGGAACTCAGTCAGAAGCCGACGTTCCGTGCCGTACGTGTTGTAAATAATCCCTCAACTACAAGTGGCAACTGGCTTGGAATATTAATGGTGTTGGAGTAAAACAGAAATGGTCAATTGCAATGCTGTGCTTGGTTGAGCTGGCCAATTTTGTTTCGCACACGACATTTGGTCTTGTGTGACTCTTGAAAAGTGGTTTTTTAAAATCAAAATCAGCAGTTTCTACACTTTTCTCAAAACTGGGAAGTAACGAAGCTGAACGCCACTACTTATTTGTATAATCTAATACACTTACAATTCTTATAGCAAAGTTTCGATAAACTGTATCAAATTCACTAACAAATTTAAATCCCCATCAGTCCAAAGAAGTTTTTTTTAATCTATCCCAGAAACCTGACTCGTCCAAAAACAGAGTTGTTCATGATTTCAATTCAAAAATTAAATGCACAACTTTAAACTGCGTAAGATATGAAATTTTTTCACCCTGAAGGATTTCACATTTGTGAGCGAGGAGGACGTAATATCTAAAACTGCATGTCCATTTACCGTTTTAAATCTAAAATTAAATACACGACCCTTTATTGTGTAAAAACGTGTATTTTATTATTTTCAAAATCCACGCATGAAATTAGTTTACTACAAAGTGTGTTTGTGGATAAGATACAACATTGTTTCAAATAGCATTCGCATTTCCCCTTCTGTTGACTGACACAAATTCCCTAAGTAATTTCTGTTGTCCAACATAACAGGGAACCCGGCCAAGGATGATGCAGCGCCTGGAATTATTTTATTGGTGATGTCATTGTAAAACAATCAAAAGTACACACATAAATTGAGGGAAGGAAAGACCTCAACTCTTCCTCATAAACAATACACATAATCGTTTGATTCGACACTATCAAAAGTCGAATCTTGGGTCAAGTTGCATTGAATGACAGGAATAACATGTCACGACGGAAGAGGGAATGCTTCTGCCATCCAATGCAATGACGAATGATGATTGCCAGCCTAACCCACAGCCACTTCGTGAGTGGACACTAAAAATGTTATCTCTCCACAACATTGGATTGGAGACAAATTTTTATTGCGACCAATAGCAGATTATGTACGCGTACTGGGGACGAGGATCCAAATCACACCAAATCCAAATGGGGATGGGTGGATTGCCAAACTGGTTTCCAAATCGACTTCATAAATTGGTGTGAAGGATTAAGTGCACTTAAATGATGGGCGGATGTCCCCTTTGTGCGGGAGACGGAGGCGGAAAGTGTGGTCAAAGAAAATGGGAAAAAATAGATTGCTCACATACACTAGTTAGGATTCCGATAGAAAAATCGTAAAGATATTCTCTTAAATAATAAACTTCAGCAGTTGATTCGTCTGTGAGTGTAGTTCAAAACTTTTGTTGACAATTTGTGTGATAATAATGAGTCATATTTGTAAATGTTGAATTTGAAACTTCATGACTAAACAGTGTTTATTTGAACAATTCATATAGAACAAATTAGGTGTTATAATTTAAATTAGATTGCAAAGCTTACATAAGCTACAACTCAATGAAAATAAAGTAAATAAGATTGTGAATGCGGAATCATATCTTCCTGTCAGGAAATTCTAATTTATCAGCCTCTTCTCCACTGAATATCTCATCGGGAATCAGAGAATATAAAAAGAATTTGTTTGTAAACTACTCAACCTGCGCATCTCCGTGCAATTCAAATGGATGTCTGCCAGATCCAAGCATTCACACAAATGCACGCATGTATTTCAGAGCTAGTCATGCTTACATTGTGTTTTCTATGCATTGCTTTTACTATTTGCATTTATGCGTGGATTTAAATATATTGATATGTACAATTCGCAAAATAATGGTTCAAAGTCACTCAAATTTTGTGTAAATATTTATCTTATTTCATTCCAATCACAAGGTTATGAATGGGATGATCTACCTGTAATTCAAATTATCCAAAGCAAATGTGATTCAGGTAATTGAAAACGGACATTAGCTTGTTTGTTTTTGCCCAATTTTCTAATAATAAATGGAAAAGAACAAATACATGGCTACCTATGTACTTTACTGCTCCTGCTGCAATTTGCATTGTTTGCAAAAACGCAAGATGCAAGGAACTGCTTAGCAGTCTTCGGTAGCTTTGTGTGTTAATTGTTCATACAATTTTGCTGAGGTAGGTAGCCGTCCTTCTGGGCAAACTCAGTGGCTGATGATTATTTTTTTTGCTGTCAATCAACACCCTTCATTTACTCCTTTCCTTTCAGCTTTGGAACTTGATCAAAAGAATTGGAGCCGTGACAAATTGTGGAGGGAAGGAAAAGCAAATAAATGTGCTCACATTTGTTTGTCCCTTCACGGCATTCCAGAGATAAGTGAGTTTGAAGGGACATGGTTGGGGGCTTGTAGGACTTTGACACTTCATTTGTCTTCAGGGAATTCAATCATGTAAATACGGTAGGTCATTCCTTCAATTCTTCCTTACTACACAAAGCAAGGCGTGCAACAAAATTTACAATTCCATACAGAACGAAATGGGCTAACCAAAAGCGGACTACTCAGCACTAGCACTGAACAGAAAAAAGGAGCTGTATATTTTTATACATAGAAACGTGTAAATTGAAAAACTCTTCCAAATTTATAATCAAGATTTAAACAATACCAGGTCAGAAGCAATTTGAAACAAAATTGGGTCAGAATGACAAATGACTTATCAAGATTTTTTGAAGCTTAGTGGATTGTTCACTTATCTGCAACTATTATTAATGACATTTGTCACCAATCACCTGCCCTTTGAAGGAAACAAACATTGTATTCTAAATTGACAAACTCGACTGCATCTTGTAATAGTCCTTAGAAAGTGAATGTAGTGGTGAGTTAAATTAAACTCTTTGTTTTCCTGTTCGGCTGACTTATTAAAATTTTAAGATACTTTCACCCTATTTTGATGTTTAATATTGACATAAAGAAAGTCTTGCAAAAAAAAATATTTTAATTTTTTTATACAATGTTCTATTCAGATTTCCCCGCCTCCGTCTCTCTTAGTATAATAAAAGTTGCTCATGAACTTCCACCAAATACACTCTAGGTTTTTAACTATTTTAACATTTTGCCCTTGTCAGAGGAAGATTTGACAGCAAATCCTGCTCAGTTTTGAAAAATCTGTATCGCGTCGCGTCCGTACATTGCAGGCAAGAACCTATTAACTCCTCGTACATTATGTTTTACATGTAGACTAAAACCCCGCTATCGTTACTTCCAACAAAGTTTTTGTTCATTATTTCCCTAAAGTGCTGAATCAGTCAGGAGTCAGCGTCTTCGCTTTGCTCTTGTATTTTTTTCACAATCTCGTCCTGGTCCCGTCTCGACCGCTGCATTGCGTTGCGCTGCGCTGCTTCGGTTCCTTAAAACATGAAAGGGGTAATTTTTATAAAAATCTTTCATACATCCTGCGTGGCCTCTTCAATCAAGCATAACAAATGAGTCTGTTGCTTTTGCTGCTTCTTCCTCAATGCGGACAACGAAAGATGAGAGGTCTCTTTTGTCAGACCATTTCTTTTTGGGCTACTAGTTTAAATGGAATGGTGTTGTGCCATGCCCTGCCATAAACGGAAAGTTTATATTATTTGTCAACATGTAGAACGCCGTTTGATTTTTTTAAATTTACAGTCCAACTAAATGTTATAAGCAGATCAATTGTTTAACCGCATCAAATTTTTCATATTTTTCCTTGAAATGCAACTAGTAACAATGAAAATTTCCACTGTATTGAGAAATAGGAACCAATAACCTGACAATTGAACATTGAACAACCTATCCCATTTTTATTTCCTGCCTGCAGATCCGCGAAGCAAATTTGAATTACCTGTAAGCAGTAGCAGAAGCTCTTGAGGCTATGCACACCTGAATAATGGATGTACGTACCGTACGTAGGGTATAAGTGGAATGGTATGCAAAACCTGATCCAGAAGTTAAATTAAATTGGGAGCAATTTGAGTTTAGCCTTCCATTACTACGAAGGAGGCTGGCTGGCTGCAAACTTAGTGATTAGAGCTGGAATAATAATGGACTGTGACATCTCGTTTGAACCTCATAACTTTTGGTTCATCCAGAGATGATTTTCAAGCATCGTTCGTGGATCCTCCAATTCTAGTTTGACAAGATTCTCTTGGCTTCTTCCTGTGTACGTACAGCAAGCAGGCACGGCAAGTCAAGTGGCAGCGGAGGGGGATAGGATAATCATCAATAACAGTGAAAAATGGGAAGCAATAACATTTTAAATAACTCATAATTCCTTCGTACGCACAATGGCTGGATTGTAATAATAAATAATAGTAATTATATGGGACGAGGGCCCCCAGTTACTTAATGGGGTGATTTAGTAGTCAGCCAGAGAAAAGAGGGCTCTAAATTATTTTTGAAACGTGTCCCACAAAGTGCGTACGGATGGGACACTCGTGGTTCTAACACATATCCTTATATAATTTGGCAAATCCGTTTATTGTTGAGGACGTATACTACTTACTAATTGTACACAATGTTGTCTAAATTGCAAATACATAGTCGGAATGCATATTGTCAAATAAATTGTTTGAGTTTTTTCACCCAGTTAGCAAACCTTAACTTTTCCCACGGGAAACAATGACTCGACTCATCCAAGAATCTTCCTAGTTGAGCCTGTATTACTGTTTTGTTTAAAATTCCAAGAATTGAGGGAATCAATTATCGATTCCTGGCGGCCAAAGCCAAGGTAGATTGAATTTTAACCTAACGAAGCCAGGGGATGCGATGCTGTGGCCAGTCCGATATGCCATGGCTCATTTATTACAAGAGTTGAAAAGCCTCATTAATTTAATAAGGCTGGCTCTGCTCTCCTTCAAAGAAACAACCCAAACGGATTGAACCGGGAATACAAAAAGCTAATGTATACTAGCACTGCACTTGCACTCCATGAGCCAGTATTTATTACTTGCTACGCTACGCTGCAAGTCAGCGAGGAAATAGAAAAGAAAGGTCTCACGCTCCAAACAATATTAAAGTCACGCCGACATCTAAACTGGAAACTGCAGCATCAATCTTGAGCTTAAAATGATGTCCGTCATGGGTGGTACGTACCCTGCCTCCTTTCCTCAACAGCCCAGCATGTGTGTTTTCCTTCAAATTCATTTTAACTGAGGATTTTGAGTTAATCAACTGTCAATGTGCAAATTATTGCATTTTATCTTTTAAACCACTCAGGTCCTTATCGTAAGGCGCCAGAAGGGAATTCATGTGCGAGCGAGCGGATCAACCACCTTTTGAAAATGACATTGACCAGTCATTCTAAGTACATTTTTGAGTGAACTCCAATCCAAGCACAATGGTAGCTAAACTTAGTTTGAATTTCTAAAAAAAAATTGTTCATAGGTTTGCAAATCGAGTTTTATGTCTTAAACTTTTATTTTTACCTTGTACACCTCCTGCGAACTGATTGGTAATTGTTATCTACTATACATATTTATAATTTTGCAAATGGGGTCAAATCAGGTCGTTGCGAATCATTTCCAGGGTAGTGGGAAAATCATTTGAAATTCCAGAAAGAGCAACTGCAGCGAAATACGTTAACCGTAGCACACTACACTTTTCTGAAACGGTTCTCGAGATTTGTACCATACGCTTATTTTAAAAACACAAATTTTATTCAAAAAACTGCGATCGAAAATTTATTTTACAATACAATACAAATTTTACGAATACACAGTTGTGTAAATCAATTTGCTGTTGGATGTTTCATTTGCAGATGTGGTTGTTTTTGTTGTGTTAACTAGAAAAACATTATTGCTCAGAAAAGTACAACCGAGCATTATATTATCATGTTAAGTTTTATTGTGAAGTGGTGGAATTGTGCTTTTATCTTATTTTAAAGCTTTATTGTTTCATCAGACTTAATTCTCAATTTGAACTGAGCTGAAGCAGTTAGTGAAATTGAAGCACGTCAGTTTGAAAAATGATTCAGACTCGCCCGACACTACCATTCCAGATGAGAAATGAATGGTTTTTCTACAATTGGATAATCCAGCCAACAATGACAACTGTCAACACCACCGTCACGGATCCAAGGGGGATGAAAATCGGAAGCAATCAGTCAGGCTTCAATCCTATTCCACCCGGGTCAATATACCGTGTTAAGAAAATGAAAATACAAACTGTCTATCAGATAGCGGGGTGACGATGATAAATGTTCTACAAAACAAATCATTTGGGTGTTGTTCGGTGTGAAAAGGATTTTAACGGCTAATGGCAATAGCGTCTGCTTCGATATTTTTTAATGAAATTACATTGCTCAAGATGAAAATACCAAATTCTATTACTGTGTCAGAGGAATTGAAGTATTCAGTGTCCGCGTGTGATTGTTTTAAATTTGCGACTATAAGTCTATTGATTAAATTCAGTTTCCGGATTTCCCTCAAAAGCTTATCGACGTACAATGTATTAAAATCATGTTGGAAATTGATTGCAGTAATTGTCTAATTTCAAGCCACTCACTAAAAATATTATGTTTGTTGCTTTTATTACTCTTTTTAATGCATCCTGGATCGGAATCAGCAGAATTTCAACCTTAAATGACAGTTTGCATAGTTTCATACGTTTGCGCCTACATTATGCGAAGAAACAAGCATCTATTCATCTTCTGAGACATTGAATATTCATAAAAAGAGGGAATTAATTAACCCAACCGTTTCAACACACACACACACACGACAGGGTAAGTGGGAAAGGAACGTCGTTTCAATTAAGCCTAACACTCCTGCGCGGCGCGGCCGGTTGCAGCCTGTCCACTTCGTACGAGCAATGGACGACTGCAAATTGAGAAAAGTTGGATTTTAATTAGTTTCTTGTCCCAAAAAGTTACATTTCAAGATTGTGTCATGCCCTTGGCATGGCTTACAGGTCAAGTTTCATTGTCACATGAGTCGTGTCTATTCTTTGAATAAAATTTCGTCGCTGTCGGCAATCTCAAAATGAAAAAGGAAAAAACCGAAGTTGGTAAAATCATATTGACTGCTTCACCTTTTCCCTTAACTTTTAAATTTAATGTAGTGAACATATAATGGCATATTTAAAATTAACAGATCAACTTTGAAGTTGAAAACTAACAAAGTAAAATGTAAAAGCCCAATCTGATGAATCTAGCCCAGTCACTCAAGGTGTGCGGTCTTTAAATGATCAGTTGTGCTTAAGACGTGCATTGCGGAGATGGAAACGTCAGATTTTAGAACGGTCCATTATCTCATCAAGTTTCATACCTCAGAACTGTAGCTGGCAGGCAACCCCATCCTCCAATTCCTTAATCTTAGTCTAATATCATCAGAGGTTAAAAAAGTGCCTTGCCTTCAGTTAAATGTTGTATGTTCGCTCCGCTCATTGTTAGAGATGGCATCGCATCGCATAAGATAAATTCTAAATAATTTTCATTAAGTAGCATGCCCGGTGCTACCGGAATGCAGACTACGCTTCGCCGCGCCGCACCGCAGCAGCCGAGTATTTCCATTTTCATCCAAGTGCACTTGGAGGATTTTCATACGTCTTGATTTATCGTGGATTTTTTCTTGATTTTCTTAAGTAATAATTTGACTGGAGGCGGAGGGCAGGGAACAACACAAATGTGGAAGAAATAAACTGTTAACTCCTAGTTTCTTATTGGATGACACAATCGTATAGAATGTAATGGCGTTTATCTTAGAAATTTAAAAGATTTGAAGTTGTCATTTTTACATATGTAGAAGGACACCAGGCCGGCGGGGCTCACCTCTGAAATGCATTTACAACACAGCGCGGCTGATGCGTGATAATATTTGTTCAAATTATTGTTAACCCAAAGGCCAGCATCGCGTTTTCTTAATTGAAATTGAAACTTCCGTGCAGGATTGGAACGGGGGCATAGAATTAGAGTTACATAATGAAACATCTGAGGAAGCGGATCGAACACAACACGAACAGGACAAGAGTTAAAGTATAAATATACATACGTAAATAAAATAGACGGATGTGATATGATGATTGTTTGTATAGTATAACATAGCCCAGCCTGGTGTTCAAAAAGGGTTTTCTTTCTCAGCCAGACACGCGAGACCCGTGTCCATGTCACAAGTCATGAAATTATCGACCCCATAACTTAACACGGTAATTAAATTTATTCCAATCAAAGCGAAGCAGTGTCTTGTCAGTTAACTTGAACATGCAAGGTAAAGCAGTATGTAATTTATTCAAAAGAAATTAGGCGATTCCCTCCTCCTGCCGCGTCCGTCGCTGCAGAGAATGAAATGTGGGCAGCCATTGTCATTACCATCGTCGAGCAAGTGACATTAGCCATATGCTACTTACTATCCCTTAGCCACCATTAAATTATGCCCAGAAAAGTGGTACACAGCAATTCAATATCATTCCTTTTGTATGATGGGTGATGAATGAACTGACCATTCACACTCCTATTGTTTTTTAATACAAAAGTTTATTGCATATGACAGATGACATAATTATTTTTGCAGTCCCCTCCCAGTGCAAAAGTGTTGGCAAATTGATTTTTAGTGTATTCTGTCCGGCTGGGTATAAATACACTTTTTATTTTTTAGGTGTACTACAAAGTTTCACAACTGTGTCAATTTATTCCTATATTCATTTTCTTAGTTTTTTTAAACGGCATTCTGCAAATTTAGCTTTTTAAGTCTAAAACTTTGCACCTTTCATTTCTAAAACTTGCAGAAACAAATTTGCGGTTACCCGGATTGAAGGAAGACAGGAGAAACGGACAAGTACATACATTACGTGTTGTAAATGTGCGAATAAGAATTAACAGTCCGGGAGACCAGGTGCGGTGGATCATTGTACAAAATACTGATACTTCAAGACGCTTGCTTAAGTGACAGGCTGCAAACAAAGAAAGAATCTATTGCCGTGTTGCAATGGGGAATTGGCAATCCTTAAAATCGGGAGAACAATTGAAAGAGGAGAGACACAGAAAGGATCATTAGGAAATGGAGAAGTCATGTTACAAGTTTCAATTCGTAAATAACGACAGAGACAAATAAATTAATAAAATAACGAGCTGGTTAAATACCAGTGACGGTGTGAATGAGCCATTGTTGTTGGAACTGGTGGTGGCAATGGCAATTATTATGGCGAACACCATTTCACCGTCTATTGTACTCCGCGAAACAAATGTACTTTCACAGGTGTTGAACGAACACTTGAAAATTATAATTACGAGTCGTAACTGACATGATATTGGGCGTGGAATTGCTTTGACTTTTGCATATATTTTACTTAGAGGTGTGGAACAGCATTTGTGCACATAGTACTTAATCTAGGCGCGCACCACGTGCGGCTATTATTTTTGCCAACTTTTAGTTATGTTAATTAAGATTTTGACAAATAAAATTTTGGGATCTGTAAACTCTGGATCTGATCTCACCAGTATTGAGATCCGGATCCGAGAACTATTGGCTCAAAGATTATTGACTTTGATCCGCTCGGATCCGTTGATGTTTTTAATTAGCAATTACAACGTCGAATAGCGTTTATTAAGTTTAGATTGCATATCAAGAAAAGATCAGATGTCAACCTGATACATATGGTAAAGACGGTAAAATTTGTGATTTTCTAAACTATTTCCAAATTAATTTGCTTAACTGGGCTAATTAAAACGAGTTCAGAAAATAACATGTCGCTAACCCTTTAGTGCAATTTTGGTTTGGTTTGATGCAACCAAATCCATTCGTGACAGTCGTTTTGAACCGTTACAAACAAATTGAGTCATGGACAAATTCCAACAATAAGGAGTAACAACAACCCTGAAAATAGCAAATTGAGTAATCCATTTGACCTCAATTCTCAAATCCAGCAAGGAGTATAAATAAACTCGCATACGATACAAGTGATTTATTATGGAATCATCCTTGCATCGCTCGTAATTTGAATATCATAAAATGGACTGTAGTTTTCGGTGTTTATTCCTAGTACTATGGATTAGTACATTTTATGGATTCGGAGCAGTGGGGCAGCAGGACTCTCAAATGATCCGCAGATTAGGTGAGTATTTACAGAAGTTGTTTTTGTTAACATTTTTGCATCTTTAAATTTGGCTATGTAATGCAGGTCAAATCAACGAACATTTACAGGAAATCGACGATCGCTTAGACAGATTAGAACGAAAAACTCAAGCGCAATCCCGCCCGCCTCCACGACCTGCATTTGCAACACAGATGGATACAGTGCAGCAAAATATTACAAAACTTCAAAACGTTAACAAAATATGGAGAAATAATTTCATCAACATCCGAAATTCACTTGCGGACATTCGGTCTCAGCTTGGACTCCCACCACTAGCCTCAAAGATAAGAAGTTTAGGAAATTTAGTCACATCTTTAGGATAGACTGAACTAGTAGAAGATTATTTATTTCCAAAATATTACAAAATTTGAATTTATGAAATCCTTTTAACAAATTGTGATAGAAAGTCAGTAAATTCATAAAACTTTTTAAAAAAATATGATTTGTAATTTTGCTTTTGTTGGGTTCGGTTAACATATGAAATGAGAATCTGCAAAATGTGCTTTCCTTACATAAACGTATGTCGTATTATTTAGAATTGTAAACCGGACGTTATGTTGGCCAAACACTTCGTCAATGCTAATCTCCGAATCCCATCTGAGCGGAGTCAGTAAGAATATTAATCAAATCCTACGCTACATACCACATGCATGGAGGACGGACTCGTGTACTATTAGTTTATCATAGGAAGGAATCCGCGCATACTGCCACCAATAAATCAATGGCATTAATATCCCCATCATTACAATAATTGTTAAATGCATTGACCTTGTTATAACACCTTTTTACGATCAATTATATGAAGTTGAAGCCTTTGTTCTTCTCGGGGAGGATCCCTGATCCTGTTCTCCATTCTCAAAGTTGGGGAATCTTGTCAAACGAGAAACAAGACCATTAACTTTCGTCGTTTAATTGATGGCGGGGGCAACGCAGCGCAGCGCTGACTCTGGCGCTGCGTTTGAATGACTCGGATCCTATTATTATTATTTATTGCAAATTATGTTGGGAAGTCGTCGTTTCAGTTTTCAAGTCCAAGTCCAAATCCATTCCATTTTACGGTGCTGCAGTTTTTGTTTTACGGACTTGTACTTATAGTTGCACATAGTTGGAAGTGACTGCCCTTTAAATTACTTTGTGTGGTTTCTTTGTAGGATTTTATCGCGACCTCCGGGCATTATGCAATTATCTTGCAGAAAGTATGTATGTATGTAAACAGCTTGTCAGGTTTTATTTCCACTGTGAGCAACACGAAGACAAGTGGGTGACATTACATAATAAAATTATAATGGCCGGGTCCAACGAATTTCCAGTAAAATGAGGAAACTGCCATTGTTCTTAGCTGCCTGAGCTAATTCAGAAAGTGGAAAAACTTGTCGTGAAGTCTTAATTGTCATCATCACTTTGGTTTACCTGCTGTGCCTTCAAAGCGTCTAAAAAATCATACATATTTGCCTAAAATGGGACGCCAGATCTTGTTTTTTATTTTAGGCATCATAATGAATTGTTACAACCTCAGTTCTTTCCGGCGTCGATCTTTCAAATCAACATAAACTAGCTACACAATGTTTCGAAGTACAAGTAAATTAAACATTCAACATTTGAATGTGATCATGCTGAAAATTGGCTCCTGGTAATACCCGTTCCCCGGAAAGGCGTAATTCACGTTGTGTAAATTACATAGCCGCCGAATAAATACATGTACAGAAAGCAGAAATCTTATCTCTTTTTTTTTCGGGTGCCAATTTGGTCGGAGGTAAAGACAAATACGACGATTACGCGCATACAACAGACAGCACAGCGTGTCTCGTCTCCTCCGCCACACGGCATAGCTGCAGCCGAAGCCTCAATCTTTCCCATAATCTGGACCGGAGTCTCCAATCTTATTAAATTCTTTCCCCATCATCCAACAAGAAAGTAGGTCAGACGGACTGGATGTGTTACACCTTGACTAGGATACTCATCCACAAAAAAAAACTTATTATTACATTAGATTACATGCACTTCGTCGCATCATTTACCACGGAATGGACTGCAGTTGCAGTGTTTTTAATCATACCAAAAAAAACCGGGCCCGCCGCGCCGCGGACTGGATTGAATCTTCTGATCTCCAGATGCTGCTCCCTGTTTTTGAAGGGATCCAGATGAATTTTATGACTGAGGAAAAGAAACCACCAAATTATATATTAAAATATAAAGTCTTGGAGGTAGGAGCCCTTCTTTGCTCACTGTCTGCATTACTGGACAGACGTAACGTAATTTACATAAGTGCACAAAAACTTGATTGCTGGTCCATTCAGCTCCTATGCTTTAATACTTTTATTCCGTATTGGAGTTTATTCGGGCTTTGGACGTGGACGGAGAAACCAGATAATTCACCCGTCCGATCTATCCCCGTTTGCCGTGTGTACAATTAATGTGCATGTATAAAACTACTTTGATTTTTTTATTGTTTTAGAGTAGCTGGATTCGGGTAGACCGAGACCCAGAGGATCCCAGAGATCATGTAGAATTACTAGCTGGTGTAAGTGTAGTAATTGTATCATCCGGAAAGTAGGTCATTTTTTATGACGGATTAATTCGTGGATTTTGTAGGATTTCTCACAAATCCTTTCTGATTCCAGCACCAAAGTATTTCTGTGAAGAAAGTGTATGTATGGAATTTCTCTGCTGAAGTGCACATAAATTAATTTATTTTGGCGGCGCTTAAGCTATAAGATTTAAAATTTATACATCAGCAGTTCCAGTGATTCTCGGATTCATTTATCACAATCATCTTTTTGAATTACCAGATATTACCATTTTCAACCTTTGTTTGTCACCAAAATATCCTGTCTCCGGCGTAGTAAAGTCCAGTTGGTTTGTAAATACATATATTTAAGTTTTCCACTGATTCGCGAGTATTATCAGCCTCAAGCATAAATTATGAAATCAAACGGAAGTGGCAAACATCAAGCCCCACGCTTGAGCCCGACAAAATACTACATACATGCACCCAAAAAACCCATCACGCAAGCCTGGTCATGCGAGCCATCATGGAAGGCCCAAAAAATCCAAATCATATTCCAATCACGGAGGCTAATTAGTTCACAAGGGATTACGACAACCGTCGTCGGTTCCTACCATTTAATTTGTGCTTCGAGTCAAATCCTACTCCACGCGGTGGGGTCACTTTTTAAAACGAATGAAGGGTTTTTTTTTTCTTCAAGACGAAAAAAAAAACAACTTCCCAACTGCCGCTGGTCTTAATTTCATCTCCTGGGATGGGACGACGATTGCGGTGGTCCAAAAATCACCCTTTTATCAACCCATCATCAACCACTCCCTTTCCTAAAGATATTAACTCGTGCATCGCACAAAATCCACAAGTTTGATTAAAGCCGAACGGTCGGAGCCACGCCACGCCCAGTGGCAAATTTCCCTACAACCAACCGTGGCACAGGGAACCTATCAAATAGTTTTGTTTGTAGAAGGCGGTAATTAATCACGTCGGCGGCTTGGGACAGTAATGAGAGCCCACTGGAGTCAGCGGCGGGTGTTATCTTATTGCAATCCGTTGACTTGCTAAAAAGTCCATGGCCAGACGATTATCTATCTTGGATTTTGATCTGATAAGAGTTCAACTGCTCAGAGCATACTACATAACATACATTGCGCAGCGCATGCGTGTAGTTGATCCTGGCCGGCCCTGAACATGGATGGACACGACACAATTCTTGTTTGTATTTTATTGCCCGGATTTATGCTACGTTACTCACTGTTTTCATAATTACGCGAAGTCATAAGTCAACATAGCAGCGGCCAGCGTACAGTTGGGCTGAGAATCCATCCGTCCACGCCAAGCTACGGACGTAACGTACGCTAATTTAGTTAACAATCAAATTCGCAATTTAATTTTTAGGGTGAAAGAGTCTCAAGGGAGGAATTAACATCCCGAGCGCGTGAATTTTATGTAGATTGATGAGCGGAGGTCGGAATTGTGACACTTTCTTTGTTCTTGGAGCCGGGCTAAAGTCTGGATCTGATTAAAACTATGAGTAATTGGAGACGGACGGGGGAAAAGACAAGGAGTCCGCAATGGCGGGGCAGGCATTGACCGGATAAGTGCTCTGCTCCCATAAATGCTTATCAATTATATTAATCCAATTAAGACCTCGTTTATAATGCTAATGTTGTAACGGGTGGCGGATTTGAATTTTGAAGCGAGCTTATGTTTGGGTTATAACTCATATCTTACAAAAAGTTAAAATATTTGAAAATACTTTCGACGAGTCTTTGTATTTTATTTGTGGAATACTAGTTAGTATTGCTTGTGACTGCATACGATTTAAGTTGTAGTAACTTTCCGTTTAATATACAAAAAATGGCACGCATATCAACTTCAGTAGGCTACTAGAATGAGGCTGGAGGAATATTGTTTAAAGTAAATTTTTGAACTGTTTAAATCCACTTACTAAATTTAAAATGAAACAAGAATATATTGCCCGATAACAACATAACTTGTGCGTTTTCCGTGTTTGAGTTCGACAAAGTTGCCGTCGCCACACTTCAGGGTAAAATTGATTAGGGCTTGATTTTGTGTGTAACCGAGAGCCCGCAAGCATCATATTGTCACATATTGTATTTGTAACACAAATTGCAGTATTTTGGCCAGGCTATTATTTTTATTACATTTTCATTTATGGAGGTTAGGTTGCTGCAAACATCTCACTTCAGTTGGAGTGAAAATTGGAGATTTGAAGAATGCTAGATCTGCTTTCAAAAAAACACACATTTTACCATGAGTACTATCATTACACTTGTGGGCCCTGCAATAGCGGCAGAACACAACAGAAGGAAGTTCCTGGTAATAACTTAAAATTTTACATTCGTACGAATTGGCTGAACAAATCAAAGACGGAACGTGCCGGTCCTACACTTTAAATCAAATGATTCAAGGGTCAGAAACACACCCGGAGTCAATCACACTCAACTACGTACGCAGGTTAACATTGTTCACTCCATTGTTTATTTGAATTTTACTAATTTACATGATCCACGCGTTCCATGCTCATCACAAGTAAATTGGCTACGGTTTTTTTGGTTTTCCCCACTTCTTACTATATGATACGACGCGGACGCGATCCGACCATCCCTTAAGTGTTGTAGAAATCCAGCAATTAATCACGCATGTCTTTGACTTTCCTGTACGTGTTTGGAAAGAACAAGGATGGGCATTAATTGAATTATTGTATTTAACGGGAGCGTCCAACACGCGCCTTGAATTCAATTCCAATTTTAATGAACCCATGGATCACAAGACGTACAAATAACATCATCCAAGCAAGAACTCTGCATTCCGCAATGCAAACGGGTTCAGCTCAGGTTTAGCATATTTAATATTTATTGCTACACGAACTCAAAACAATATGAGAGAAATCAAAATATAAGTTCCACAAGCCGTACAATTCAACAATTACACAATTTTATCCATTTTGCTTTGGAAAATACCCGCACGTGTACACATGGACTGAGAGATACGCCGATTTCATGACTATAGTAGAAGATAGCATAACTCGTTGTTGAGTCGAATGTTTGTGTGCCTCTCCCAGCGTTTAGTTTAATTACTAATCAAAATACTCGGTTGGGGTATCCTTAATTAATAATTCTTTAGCTGGGAACACGTGTGCGCGTGCCTAGGTCGGTACTGATAGATGAAGAATGATAACCGCTTTTGTTAAGAAGTTGATTTTGAGAGTCCAGCGGGTGCAATGACTAGGTGTAAATTTACATTGAGAATCTGACGATTACCTACTGCTACATACTGGGTGTGTTTATGCTTTACAACGTCCGCACCAAAATAATACAAACAACTATTCAAAACTACATAACCGCGCCGGTATTAAAATGCTTTTGTATGGTATAAAATGGCTATAACTATGTATCTGTCAGTTTAATTTTTACTTGGCATGTGTTATTTTGTAAGTGTGGATTGTGGATTAGCGGATGCGCGTGGCCTCAGAAAGAATTCGTAGAATCAAGGTTGGAGACTTGATTTATGGACATTCAGTAGCATTCAGAATTTCAATAATTACGCAATGAAATATTTTCTAAACTGAACATCCAATAATAGAAATTAACAGTCGAGTCCGGACTAATGTCAAACCCAATTTTACTATTTTTATTTTGCTTCCAAAAATCAAATGCTCATCATTTGAAAACAGTACATAAAGTACAAAAAGCTCAACTGTTTTAAAAGTTTCACCATAAGATTAAAACTTCAACTAGGTTCTATCACATTTTGATTTCCATTATCGGCACTATTCAATGAATCCAAAGTCCATTTGCCAAAAGCGTCAAAAGTTAAAATCTTCTGATGATACTTGAAAAGAGATTTGCGGTGCCCAACACTTAGGGTGGTTATATTCAATTTTTGAAATTCTCGGTAAATGTATTCTTCCATTTCTTCAGTAACGGCGCTGGTAGCCTCATCCAATACAACAATGGCAGGTTTGTGATAAAATACTCGAAGCAAGCAGATACGCTGCATTTCTCCCGGAGAAAAGCTTTCACATCTGAAATTAAACAAAAGCGTTCACATATATCTGGGCAATAAAATTGCTGACAAGAATAGAACAGCTATATGTTTAGCGGTTGGAAATATCATAAAATTGTTATATAAAGTCAATTATACAAAGTGCAAATAAATCGACTTACACATTCCAGGGGATTGGAGTATCAAGTCCACCTACTCTTTCCAGTAATACCTGAAGTTTAAGATTTGCTATATGTGAATGAAGAACGCTGTCTTCCTCCAGGCTGGATTGGTAACTAATTGTAGGTCTTAATGGAAAGCAGATCTATAAAAAAAGAATTGGTTAATCTACTGCACCTGCTGCAATCAGATAATGGTACAGACTCACTTGTTCTCTTAAACTTCCGGAAGTCAGATAAGCTTTTTGAGGGCAATAGAGAACAGTGTTCGGCCCAGGTGAGTAAAATCTCTCTATTATTCCTGAATCTGGCAGCCAAAGACCACGAAGCATTCGAAGAAAACTTGATTTGCCTGATGAGCTATTTCCGACTACCAAAAGTGACTCCCCAGCAAATACAGTTAAAGTCAAATCTATTTGAAATCAACTGTAATTGCAACGGCGCTCCTTGTAAAACATTTATATTTAAATGTCAACCTCTGATGAGCGGTGCCATTCCACCAGGTTGTGAAAAATTCACATTATCAAGACTCCAAGCCGGGATGAGCTTGGTCCTATCCCCATTTCTGTGGCAGCTAAAATCGTTGCTTAAACTAGAACTTTCAAAGTCGTCAGAGTTCGAGCTATCATTGAAGGTTATAGTATCTCGCCGGTTTTTAC
>JAAXYW010001164.1:0-21458 GCA_036851895.1 Orthonychiurus folsomi
AAAAAGCCAATACCAGGGAGGAGTTCAAACACCATATTGACCAGCAAATTCAAGGAATTAGCCAAGAAATTCTAAAAAAAGTGATAGCAAATATCGTTGCTAGGCTTGAAAAATGCAAAATCAAAAATTGGTGATATATTGAGCATACTTGGTGAAATCTTGACAATGTTAATTTATCATGAAAAAATCCATGCGATTGCGGTTAAAATAAGACATTCCTTGTTAAAATTGGGTTATTAGAAATAAAGTGATGAGTTTGTGTAATCGGATCAAACAAAAAAAACACCCTGTATTAAAAGCGTTTCTAGGTTTCTCAACTGTGAATGTGTCGCAAATTTTATTTAACCAACCATATTATCAAATAGTAACAAACATTGGAAGGCGGATAATAAGCTGAATTGACAATTAAACTATTTACACAAAGCCGTATAACTTTCTTACATCTCTAACATCCATTTGTGAAAGATGGCAACCTCTAATGACAGAGCCAATAGACGGAAGACCAAATAATCCTGCACCGTACCAATTGCTTTCGTTTGGAGAGGGAACGCATGCTGTGTTTCCTTCAAAGTTTTTACCAGAAAATAGTGTCCACTCTGAGAAGCCGGTCGTGTAGATGGTAGTAAATGGTATATTAGTGACATTAACGTTTCCATCAGCTATTTTTTCAATGACAGTGAACACTGTGCCACCTCCGAGAGTAATGGCTGGAATAGATGTGTCCTCCGGCCCGCAGCGGTAAATGCTTGTAGTGTTCATAATAAATCCTTGCGGATTAAAGAAGCATTGTCTGCTTGAATGAACGTTAGTAGTATATAGGTGGGTTTGGTTACTTATTTGCCACCTATAATTAGTGTTTTTTAGTTATAATCTGGAATGTTAAAATACTATTTTCTAACTAAAATACTTACCCACCAACGTGACAGAGAGACTTCACAGGGGCAACAATTGAAAAAGCGCAATTAAAATCCAATTGTGTTTCCGAGACAGTTATGCTTTGTGAAATTCGTCCCTTTGCCTCGGAGTAAAAAGTTAACTCAAACGGTGTTGAGTAGGCCAGATCAGCGCAAAAGGAAATTAGCGCAAAGTATGAAACCAACACAAGTGACATGTTTAAAGTGAATTGAAAGGTGTCTGTCTACTGGACGACTGGATTCATCGTATAGAAATATATTTATATTCCTTCGGCTGTATTGCAAATTGTTGACAATTTTAAAATATCGATGAGTAAAAGGCCTGATTACATTATAAAATATTTATTAGCTATTTAACTGGGATTAGTGTTGCTGTTGCTTCTATTTTACAAGTTTGCAAAGCCAGCTGGCAATAAAACTCACTCTTGGAACGGTTTACACGGGATAAAATAAGCTAAACTTATAGTTAACTGGATAACGCACATATATAAAATATGCTAGTCAGTGCAATTAACATCCTCCAAAATTTCAATTTATGGTTGAGAACACAATGAACCGTAACCTTAACGTGCAAACTTTTTAATCACATAAATGCATAGAGCTTTTGAGATAATTCCCTTAAATGCAGGTCTGACTTTACAGAGTTGTAAAATGTAATACTTATTGAAAATAGACGGCTCTTGCCACAGTTTTGGAACCTAATGTTATACAATTGTCACACCGCCAATGACGCTATTTATGGCGTAGGCTCTTTTTGCTCTACTCACCCTGCTGAAGCAAGCAATAGGAAGAGCAATTACTTTTTCCTTCTACTAATCTTAATTTATAACGGTAAGTTTTATATTTCTACTAGTAACTTAGCGAGGCTAACGCCTCGCCGCGTCACCTAGCGTTACCCCCGTTAGTTAAAAGATATTTAATAAAAAACTAAAAATAATTACACCTGTGCACAGATTCGAACCAGAGCAGTGGCGTACGCGCATTCCAATTTCCAACTCCTAAGCCTTCCCCTCTCCCTTTTCTCCTTACCTGCAAGCATGTTCCCACCCCGCCATGCAAACTAATAAGATGAAGGGACGGATATAGGACGGCCACCTCCACCCACCCCAATCCACCACTACCCACTTTAATCCACTCCAGTCCATTCCTCAGGGCATGCCCAGACACAAACTTTGTCGGACACAAACGCACTCTTACACCCTTGCAAAGGGATTCTCTACTGTGGGGATGCGCACCTTTACAAAATTCACTCCTGATTAGACCGCTGATAGACTTATCACCAAATTGCGCGTTTCATAAATGGATATATTGAAAATCACCCATGACAAGACACCTCAGAAATTAGAACTTGTCAATTCAATTAAACATGAGACAGTCCAGTTAATTCCATATTGTTCCGGTAGTCTGAAACATGAAGATACGGCTCAGTTTAGATCATAAGCATGATTTAAGTGCAACTTGACGGACGGGCGCCTCCTAAATTAAAATTGCTTCGATTCGTAGGGGTAGCTATACTGTGAACAAACTTTTACGCTACGCAAACGCTGTAAACGAAAGCAGCCTCAAATGGTGGATGTCTGCATTAATTGTGGTGTTGGCCATGAATGGCTATTCCTTCCGTATCAATTTCCAGTTTTTTTAAATACCCCGCTATGAATATATGTGTATACAAATAACGATCAAATTCCTCTCGCTTTTTGTGCACTGCGAATTATACAATTTTCTTCCTCTCCTTCAGCATATGGTCAGAAATCTGCGGACTCACTGGTGGGCAAATACCGTATGGCATTATCCGAGTTATTTATTCGTAATATGATCTTAATTCCAGCCCACAAACAAACAAATAATTATAATGTCTTATGGTTTAAGCGTTTCTGATGTTTTGTCTTTCAGATTTAATCACAACCACGCCATCACTTATAGAGGGAAAACCACAAGCTATGCAATCTGATTTATTGCAAAGTTATATTCAATAACGGGGCCGTGATAATAATGTTGCTTGCAGTCATGGACAATTTTATGCTTACCAGAATCAATTAGGGGTAAAAGCTTTATGGGCTTGGTGCTTCAAATGTTTTATTATTCATCGCCCAATAACATACAAGTTAACTTATGTAAACGACAAGGCATTATCACAACACTGTTCCCTGGAAATAGGTCCAATGCACATGCAGTATTCCTTGAGCTAATTATTAACTGTATTCATAATTTCCAAATTCCTTCAATCGCGAACTGCGCAGTACAAAAAAGTGTACAAACAAGGCGACATGAAGATTTCAAGTCAAAATCTCGCCATTTTATGGCACGTGCTTACTGGTATTAATAGAAGTTACGGAATAGATGGGAGTGGAGTGCTTCTTATCATTCGGTTTGGATCAGGGAATTGGAATTTTACACTTCTTAGTCCCTAATTGTCCATAATGTCAATTGCCACAAATCTCCTTGTAATATTTCATCTTTTAGTGCTCGTTAATTATGGATTTGCTGACTCGAATAATACAAGATCAATCATAACCACCCTATCCAGTGACCCAAGAGATATTCATTTCCTTGTCTACACACCACAGTAAGTAACACTTTTATTTTTCATCTATAATTTATTTTATTTTAGATAACCAGGCTTCCGATTTCTTTAGAAATCCTAACATTTCCAAAACATTCAAAATTGGTTCTTCGACTTCCTTGAAAAGAGTCAATTTAAATCCTGGCAAAGTGATTCTGTATGTAAGTGGATTCAGTTCAAAGAATCAAGCAGCCCCACTTCTTGTAAACGGTAATTATGGAGATTAAACTTATGCAATTATGCAAATGCTGTAATTTTTTATTTTTACTAAATTCCAGCATATTTGTCTAGAGGAGCGTCCAACGTAATAGTAGTGGATTGGTCAAAATTATCCGGATCCTGGCTGCCATTTCTATTTTCATTCCCATCTTATCTTGAGGCATTGAGAAATGTAGAGAAAGTTGGGATCAAAGGGTCCAAACTGATCCAGTACCTTGTCGCAAATGGGATTTTGACCGAACCTGCAGATGTACATTGTGTTGGGCACAGTTTAGGTGCACATGTGTGTGGCTCCATCGGACGGCATACATGGTTAAAATCAGGCAAGAAATTGGGTCGCGTGACTGGGCTTGATGCTGCTGGGCCATTCCACAAACTTCAGAAACAGAAATTGACCAAATTAGATGCTACATTTGTTGATGTCATTCATTCTGATGTGGATGGATTAGGGAGTCCGGAGACATTTGGACATGCGGATTTTTACATCAATGGTGGGTTGGGGAAAAACCAACCCGGGTGCAGAGGACTGGGTAATACTCCCGGCATACATAATTGCAAATTACATTAGTCACATTGCTTATAAAAATAAACGTTTACAATTGATTTCAGATCCAATTGCAAGAACGGCTTGTGCTCACGTTATGGCCCTTTACTTCTTTGTTAACACAATCAAAGGGGACGTTTTCAACGCATGCGCGTGTAAGACAGTATTTTCCGTAGATGGGAAAATTCTTCATACGTGTAGGCAGGAATCTACTTGCAAAAACTCGACAATTGTAGGGGAGGACTGCTCCGCCAAGTAAGAAATATTAATAAAAATAATGAAATTTAATTCAATATTAACAATGATACATGTGCAATTTCAGGACATCGGGGAAGTTTTACGTTGATGTGAAAGTTAAAGTAGCTCCAACTTTAATTGCAACTCTATTTGATGCGGTTAATCTAACGGAAAACAAAAGGATCCTGGATACGATTCTATCTATTATGGGACAGCTGGGCAAAAAGAAACCAAAAAGGAAACGGAACACATCACGTGCATAAATTGAGGAATTTTAACAAAAAATTGCATTATGAAACTTTTTCATCATAATTTTAACATTGATTTTAAATCCAAATCAACAGTTTGGTAATAAATACAAAATTTGAAATCTTCGCTAAGTTTCTTGTTGTATTTTTAATTGTATTCACATGCCCCTTGTCCATTTTTTACGTAATTGGGGTTGGGATTAAGTAAGTTGCAAAGTACTTCTTCACTAATTGAAATTGAAACTCCTGCATAAGATCCATTGTATTGTCGAATGATGAGAACATGGCCAAGGGATTTTCAATCGGCCCATTCACATGTCACAAATCCAAATCACTCACCCTGGCATAAAGACCCGACCCTCAGCTTGGATTAAGAATTACACAATTTTTCAAGACGGACGTCACGTCAATCGATTTAAACTTCGGGTACGTTTTAGAATGGAAAGTCAGCGCACATTACAAGCGTTTGCATGGGGTTAGCGGGTTCACGTCGTGATTGCAGCCATTCAGATGCATGCATTTTAAAATGACCGCCGTATCCCTTTACAGCTCGACAGGACAATAACTTAATTCAGGATATCGGCCTTAGGATTTTGTAATTATGAATTGTGCTATTTTGAATCCAGTATGCACATGCGAATGCATGCAAACATTTTTGCCAATGTAGGAGGTCGAGTGGTACGTACGTAATGCTAATATTATGACTATGACTTGCAAATTTATTTTAAGGACGAGGGCGAATGATCCTGGGTTAAAAAGGCCCTGTTAATCCAAGGTCACGAGGTAACATGTAAACAGTGGACTGAGGCCATGCATTCATTTGAGGTCATGTCTATGTGAGAAAAAGTGAAAATATTATTTTTATAACACCGCGCTTATGCAATGCACAGGTAGGTATAGGATTAATGAATTATGTCGGGATTCATAAACAGAAAGATAATGACCGAATTGCGTGCATTAATTTATGCACAAAATGATGTATGCACATAAACAGAGTAAGAATATGATTAGTTCAGGTGGTTTTGCCATGCCAGGATTAGCTTTTCAAATATTAATTTTAATCTAGTAATTACAGTAAAGCACATCACAAAACTTGTGGAATTTTAAGATTAATTACGATTAGAAAGTGAAATACACCGTGTTTCCACTTCCACTCACTCGATTCCACGCTAAACCACTTTGCCTGCTTTTGCCCGTTAAGGAGATTAAATTAACATTACACCATGAGATGAAGATGCATGGGATGAAGAAATTTGCTTAAACGGTAATTGTGTAGTGCAAGTAGCATCCGTACGTGCGTTCACACGCGTGTGAATTTATATTACTTAACCGCCGCGCGTCGTTCCTTCAGGAGGCCAGTTTTACGGTCCTTCGATTAAATCAATCTTAACCACAATTAAACACTTGATTTGTAGCATCCTTGGGTTAAAGTGATGATGATTATTACAGCTTAAGCTCTGTTGTCTGCAAATAAGTGCAATTCAAATATTGAAATGACATTGCATTGAGTTGAGTGGCAATTGATGTTCTTAAAGAGAGCATGAAAGATTTCGAAATCTTTTCAAATAAGGAAGCATCTATAGAAAAAGTGCGGATTTATTTATGCAAATTTCTGATTGAATTCTTCACAAAATGCACCGAATATATTTTGCTACATAGACCAAAGTAGTGAAAATGCAATTTGTCCCATAAAACACATGTTCAAATACTCGATAAATCGTGCTGTGATTTACGGTCCTTTCCACTAGACACTACATGCATATTTGGGAAAATTCAGGATCGGATTGTTAATAGGAATTAAAAGTTTTGCAAACACCTTCAAGATGAACTTTTATGCAATGAGGTGGTTGACCTGAGCTATTTACTTGAACAGTAATAAAAATAATTACAAAATAACTACTTACATTTGCAATAGTAATACGATTAAGCAGTATTTTCCATGTAGATTTAATCTTTATGCGCATCGTAAGTAACAAAGACTGCTTGACCCAAAATTAAAAATACAAAGGTAGTAAAATTGAAGTAGTCACATGTAAATATAACCTAAAGCACCTCATCTTTTAAGTGTAATCTGCTGCACGAATTACTAGGATGATGTCCCCAACAATCCACTTTTACTTCTTCTTTTACTTCGGCTGATGAAATTGTGTCATCCAAATTAAAATACAAAGTAATTCCACCTCATCTTCGTCACTCTCATTACAACTGATTGGATTTTATATCCTATTGCACACACGACTCGATTAATTTCCTCAAATTATGCAACAATCCAGTTGTCGTCGTGTCGTCGCCAAATCTCGTGTTATTCCCACCACATGCAAGCCCCCCAAATCCAGTAGTACTCGTCCAATAATTAACCCAAATTAATTTTGAGACCAAAAACCTGCGCAGGCGCATGACATTGTATTGTATGTGCGTTTGGCATTAGGGCAGTGCATGCATGTGCATGCAATTGCGTGTCCCATACCAATTGTAAAGTTGTAGTTTGCAAACAAAAGGAAAAGTAAATGCAGTTTTTAATCTAAATCACTCAATCGCAAAAATCAATTCGCAAATTCTTTCTTATCGATCGCGATCGCATGGCCCCAGTATGCAAATTCAACAAATGTCTCCTCTAGTTAATTGACACGCATTTCCCACAGTACAACTACAGTGCAGTGGAGTACATCAGCAACAAGAAAAATGTATGCATCCTCGTTTTTGCATGAACATTTTCTGCATTGCATTGTAGGAAAAACCGGAAACAAATGGAGGTGACAGCGACATGCTCAAATTGGTCATTGCAGTGCAATAAAAATACAACAATTACGTAATTTGACATCAACTCTTCACCTGGTGACCCTAAAGCGGGTCAAATGTAAATTTAGTACCGACCGCCACGACGGCGAAAGGTGGACATTTCTTTTTTTAAAGATTGCAAAACAACAACAACAATGCACCGGTGCACAAATGCAGCAAAACAAAACAAAACCCTTCATTGTATTACATTAAATTATATACATTGTTTGGGTTGTGTAGAATTTGTAATGGCAAGGAAATTATACCAAAATCTTGATTTATACATCCAAAACTTCCTTCCCCCAAAATGTGTGGTTGTTGGCAAAGTTGGCCACTTACCTGGGATGCGGATCTGACGAAGGGATGGATTGAGGATTTGGCCCAGTCTGACCTGTGTGTGAGTGAATCCTCTCTATTTTACCCAATAACCCTTCACTTCCTCTTCCTCGTCTTCTCCCTCCTTTGGCTTCATTTACTACAATTACTTAATCACTAAGTCCACTGCGCCTGCGCAGGAATGCTGCGCATGCGCTGGGCTGCCTGCTCTGCGCTAAGGTGCGGCGGAGGCGTATGTATATCCACAACGTAAATTTATGTAAAAATGCGCAAATTGTAAAATCCTGATAACAAAAGTCGTATTGGGGAAATTAAGCCAGGCGCAAGCGTATGACATGCCGCCGTTGTTTTGGCTAATGCTAAATACAATTATTCTTTTTATTGTATTGTGACTTGTGAGATCTACGCCTTGTTTTGAGGATGGATGTACGGATGGATTTGAAAGAAAATTTGGCGGCGTGTTATCTAAACCCGTAATCTTTATTAGTAGTGTACAATGGGAAATGCAGATGCAATTTACGGATTCAAATCAAGACGCCGGAAGGCTGGTGAATATTTGATGATGAAACGCAATTTATCGTGTCTACATTATCTTCGATAAGGTAGCCAAAACTAGACAATGCACGCATAAAGTGCACAAAATAAAGTAAACTTCAGTATTTCCTTTATGTTACGTTTAACCCATCAAAATGTTAGTTAAATGAGGAACTCTACATAATTTGGCATCAAACTCATCCATCTTACCCAACACAAAATCGAACCTGTCAGCAGTTAGGAGTAATTAATTGTTGGGTTTGCCAATTTTAATATTTGCTAAAAAATGACTTGTACGGCACCGCAAAGTGCATTCGTTTAGGTGTACGTGAGACAAATAATAACCATTTATTTGTGGAGATGCTGATTTTTGAATTGCTGACAACGGTGGCAGACGCCACGATGGAAGTGTGTCAACCAAGTGCTACTTGCATGGCCAAGTAGTGCAAGTGATGAATTGCCGTATTTGGCGTATCAATCAATCAGAGTTAATAGTGCGGTTTGCGTTTAGTTGTCCAAGCAGCATGGGGGAGCATCACGTAACGACAGGATTTGATCTGCAATTAATGGCCGTGGGAATGAATGTGAATGCATCTTCCACCACAATGTGAATCAACCACTTTCAATTTCAAGGGTTGCATTGGCATGGCACACTGTCCATGCTAATGTAAATCCATTGTTACAACGTACCATAAACCACGAGCACCCTTCAACAACAATGCTTGACCAAAATAAAAATCAACCCCCCTCCCGGCCCTTTCAAAATTTTTGGAGGTATACATAGGACTTCACTCATAAAGATCGTCGCATTGTTCATTTGTGCAAGTCTGAGATCAGAGCAAGGAGTGAGCCTTATTTTTTTTGAAGGATCCCGGGCATCAGTGAAAAGAAAAAGTACACAGTATGGCCAAATACCCGGCGGCTGCGGTAAATAACTTTTTTAATTATTTTACGTAGAGGTGGGAATAAAATTGGAGTTAAAATTATTTATATGCAGGATTTGTGCTACAGAAATATTTACAAAAATATTTGGACTTACTATACTATACGAGGCCCGGGCGAATGATTTTATAAATTAGCAAATCCGTGGGCAATTTTCACTATTTTTGAGTTCCTTTCTGCAAAATACAAGTCATGCAGGCATAGAAAGCACCATGTTAAATTTGCAGTACATATTAGCCGGAAAGGTCAATAAATGGCCAATGCAAATAATCTGTAGAGGGACGCTTTCCAAATTCGGTTTCAGCTTTTTTTCACCATTAATAGAAAATTAACTAATAATTAAAAATTAATGTTGAAAACATCAACCAGAAAAGTAAGCAGATATCGGCCAAGAAAGAGTCTCCAAATTTATCATTGAGTACGGGCGGTATAGCACTTAAATTAATTTTAAGCTTTGGTTATAAATAATTTTTTTAAATGCAAGAAAAGTTACTACAGCAAAACATTTTTTGAAGCTTTTCTTTTACTGATTAGTAGTGTTAAACCACAAATTGTTCAACTTTCTTCCATTTTAAATTTCAAAAATTTGGACTTGTTGCCTAAAAGCCGTCAGAGCTGTGAAAAGCGTAAACTATTATTTTAATCCTCGGTAATGGCAGCATTAGCGTGTTATTTTGCCAATCGTAATTTTACTGCGTAGAATTGCAAAATGAAGTTTAGTCTGTTCTTATACTATCTAAATTTGCGTTTTATTTCGAGCTAACATGCTTATAATTTTTTGCCACGGCTTATAATAAGGAATCTGCGCTGCTCGCGCATCGCGCCCATGGTTTCCCACAATAAGGAGAAAATGACAACTTATGAAAATTAATGCAGACAAGCAGAAGAAAGTGAAATTAGCTTACCCATCTCACCCCAATAGCACTGGCACCCCTGGGATTTATTAAATATTTTGAAAACGACGATTGAAACGAGTTAAACCAGTCATAGTCACAGTTTAATCTTAATCCCAGTGTCAGCAGACAGCATCCCCACTGCCATGCCAAAAACGTGATGCTCGTAATTGTTCATTTGACGTGCACAACTTTCCTCTAATTCTGTAGTTTTTTTTTACTTTCTGTGCATTGTCCATTGGTGGTGTGGGTTAAAGACAAATCACAAATTATGTACAAGCAATTCACGATTTGAATGATAATTGATGCTAATCTACAAGTGATGAACGGATGACAATCTTCTCATTAGGGCTATTACAATGGCAATTTGTAGAAATTGGAAACGTTAGGCTAAACATTTAAACAAAGAACTTTCCTTCCGAAGCTAAGATTTAAGGCCCCAGGTTTAAGCTTCAACAAAATCTCCATTTTAAATAGTAATTTTGTCAATTAAAAGACACGTTCATATTTCCATACACTAACGAAAAAATTTAAAGCTTTTTTTTTAATTAAAATATGTACCTTTCCCAACAATTTAACTAAATTTTAATATGAGTTCTTGAAGATGTCAAGTCATTTAATCTATGATTATTTAAATTAAAAAATGTGTGTGTTTTCCCGCAGATTCTTATCGCGATGATGATGGGTGTGGCATTTTCGGAGCCCCCTCCAAGTGTGGGATATTCTAGCTCTAATTCTGGAGGCTACAGTGGTGGAAGATCAAATTCCGGTGGTTACAGTGGTGGGGCAACTGGTAGCTCTGGTGGATACAGTGGTGGAGCAAGCTCCAATTCTGGTGGATACAGCGGTGGAGCAAGCGCCAACTCCGGCGGGTACAGCGGTGGAGCAAGCGGAAATTCCGGTGGTGGTTACTCTTCCCGTGACGAAGGTCAAATCGGAGGAGGAGTAATTGATGAAGCCCTCCTTTCCCAAATCCGAGAAATCATCAATCAAAACTTTGCCCAAGAAGAGCGATCTGGAGGTTATTCATCAGGGTCATCTGCTCCATCTCAATCCTATGGCGCTCTGGCAACCGCATCATCCGGTGGATACAGTGGTGCATCTGCTAGCTCAGGTTCCTCAGGTGGTTATGGAGGAGCTCAGGCTAACAGTGGTGGATACAGCAGTGCTCCAGCAGCCCCATCTGTAAGATACGGAGCGCCGAGCTCATCCAGTGGCGGGTATTCTGCAGCGCAGTCTAATTCGGGCACATCCGGTGGTTATTCTGGCTCATCTGGTGGGTATTCTGGAGCCCAGGCCAACACTGGTGCCACCGGCGGATATTCTGGAGCCCAATCTAATTCTGGTACATCAGGTGGCTATTCTGGCTCTTCTGGTGGATATTCTGGAGCACAGGCCAACACTGGTGCCACAGGTGGTTATTCTGGAGCACAGTCAAGCTCCGGTGGCTATTCGGGCTCGTCAGGCGGCTATTCTGGGGCACAATCTAATGCTGGCTCTTCGGGTGGTTACTCTGGCTCATCAGGAGGCTATTCTGGAGCACAGGCTGCACGAGCTCAACCAAGCTCTTCTTATGGTGCTCCAGCTGCCCAACCCAGCTCTTCCTATGGAGCTCCTGCTGCCCAGCCTAGCTCATCTTACGGAGCTCCAGCTGCCCAACCAAGCTCTTCCTATGGAGCTCCATCAGCCCAGCCTAGCTCTTCTTACGGAGCTCCATCTGCCCAACCAAGCTCTTCATACGGTGCTCCATCTGCCCAGCCAAGCTCTTCATACGGTGCTCCATCACGTACTTCCGGTGGTTATTCTGGTTCATCTGGAGGCTACACTGGAGCTCAAGCTTCACGTGCACAACCAAGCTCATCCTACGGAGCTCCATCAGCACAGCCCAGTTCATCGTATGGTGCACCATCAGCACAGCCTAGCTCTTCTTATGGTGCTCCAGCTGCCCAACCGAGTTCATCATACGGAGCTCCATCAGCCCAACCAAGCTCTTCCTACGGAGCTCCATCAGCGCGGCCAAGCTCCTCATACGGAGCGCCATCTGCTCAACCCAGCTCTTCATATGGAGCTCCATCGGCCCAACCAAGCTCCTCCTACGGTGCTCCAGCTGCCCAGCCTAGCTCATCATACGGAGCGCCATCTGCCCAACCAAGCTCTTCTTATGGAGCTCCATCTGCCCAGCCAAGCTCCTCATATGGTGCTCCTTCACGTACCTCGGGCGGTTATTCTGGTTCATCTGGTGGCTATACTGGAGCACAAGGTTCACGCGCGCAATTGAGCTCATCCTATGGAGTTCCAGCTGCCCAGCCAAGCTCTTCTTATGGTGCTCCATCAGCCCAGCCAAGCTCTTCTTATGGAGCCCCAGCTGCCCAACCAAGCTCAGCATATGGCGCTCCATCAGCCCAGCCTAGCTCATCCTACGGAGCTCCAGCTGCCCAACCAAGCTCTTCCTACGGTGTTCCATCTGCCCAACCAAGCTCCTCGTATGGTGCTCCATCTGCCCAACCAAGCTCTTCGTATGGAGCTCCATCAGCCCAACCAAGCTCTTCATACGGAGCTCCATCTGCACAACCAAGCTCTTCTTACGGAGCTCCAGCTAGGGCATCAAGCAGCGCATCACAATCTTATTCTGCCCCATCAAGCAGTTATGGTGCTCCTGTAGCAACCTCAGGTAAATAATTTAACGACAGAATGA
This sequence comes from Orthonychiurus folsomi, assembly GCA_036851895.1. NCBI lineage: Eukaryota > Metazoa > Arthropoda > Collembola > Poduromorpha > Onychiuridae > Orthonychiurus > Orthonychiurus folsomi. The sequence continues at coordinate 12,904 of JAAXYW010001164.1, forward strand.
ATATATCCAAAGAAGCCCCTATTAGCCCAATTTGTTCCTCAATACTGATCGTATTTTAAATATGTAACTAATGGACGCCATATGTTTGTATATTCAAACAACAAAACTGTAGTCTAGTCGTTCTGAATGTTTCGTATTTTCTAATTTTATAGTCTGACGAAGTTTCCAGATGTGAAACGAAAGCTCACTAATAAATTTCAATTAATTTTAACCAAAATGTCCTCTAAAGCCGTCAGTCAAATCCACTAAATAATTTTTGTCCTTCTATGAGCAACATCCTGTTTAATTATACTGTTATATACATTATGTGATGTTTTCTTCTTAAAGGAGGCTACAGTTCATCACAATCATACTCAGCTCCAGCGAGGCAATCCGCACCCTCTACATCATACGGCGCACCCTCATCTTCCCGTGGTGGCTACGCCTCCAGCACTCCTAGTCAAAGCTACGGCGCCGCTACCGGGCGCAGCAGCAATGTTGAAATCGAAGGAATCCAAAGGGCCATCCAAGTCGCCAGTTTCCAGGCCCAAGGATCCGGCAGTGGGGGTGTTCGACAAGGCTACGGTGCCCCAAGCGCCGGTGGCTACTAAACCGTTCATGTATTTAAAACACATGTCATTGTTTACTTTTTTTAAAATTAAAGTGCCACCTTTAATATAATAGAGATTAGGAGTAGGATGATGTAATTACTCGTATTATATTGAGCAGAGCAGAGAGATTATTTTTTTGTAAGATTAAAGAGACATTAGCCTTAAGCGATTAGTGAAGGGGAAATTATCTCACCGCATGCGCATGCATGCCCGTGTGAGTCAGTCATTCAATTTACTCTACAGACACGCCTGGCCCGCCCAGAAGGTGAAGATGAGCAGGAATCGTGTTCGAGTCTTACGAATAAACTTACGCAGTGCTTATGCACGCTACATGTAAAAAAGGGAAACTTTTACAAAACAAAATTAAAAACAGTCAAATTATTAATTCTGTTGTACTGTGCAATTTTTCTGTGGGCCATCAATGGGTCTACTTGGTTTATAGTTTTCCCTCAATTATTTGATGCTGGGAACCGCAGGGGAGTCGCGAGTCATCATTCAATTAATTCTGGTTTTGGGATTTCCTGATTTCCCGCATTACTCATTTCCTTAAGGTACGGTACACAGATACGCACAAACGTATCTGTGAAATCAAGTTGTAATAATTACATTACATGGGCAGTAATGTATTGCGGCAAATATGCAAAATGAACCTAAACGTGCAAGCTTTGGCCATGTGGTAATTAAGTGGCACGGTATCATCAGCATCGCACTGCAGTCGCTGCAAGGTAGTGCCATTTCGAATTGTTGTTTTCATGTTATATTTTAATTTTTATTAATATTTGCTATTTGTATATCAGGTCATATAGTTGGTTGTATTCTCATGCTTTACAGGGGTGGGCAAAATACTCATTCTCAAAATACAAAGTTCAAAATACTTTCCGAGCAAGACCAAAATACTAAGTACAAATACTATACCAAAAATTCTAGCAAAATACAAAGTACAAAATAATTTGAAATTGGGCACTGCCATCAAAATACAAAATACTGTATTTTAAATACTTTCGCAAAATACAAAATACTTTTGTTAATTTGTTAGCGTTAGGTCCCATCGAAAGCATCAAAAGACAGTCTTAGAATTGTCGGCAAAGGATTTTGGTGAGGTCAAATGAACCCTTCAGAGAGTGATGACCTCATGAGGTCACATATGTAAAAAAAATTCAAAGTACCAGAATTGCTCAAAACGGATTCGACCCCAAATGACATTTGGTGACCACGGAGGTTACTTTTGGCCTTACGAGTTTGTGTTTTTTATGCACAGTAACTTTGAATAATTCACAAATTTGAAGCTCCTACAGAACACACTAACAATCTCCTCCGCATTTAACGCTAAATTCACATGCCCGTGTCCGCCAAGCGGCAAAAGTATTTTGTATTTTGGAAAGTATTTTAAATACTTTTGATTCAAGAAAGTTTCTTGAAAATACAATATACAAAATACTTTCTCACCCAAAATACAAATACAAATACAAAATACTTTACCATTTTTGTGCTCAAAATACACAATACAAATACTATTTTGTATATTGTATTTTGTACTTTGTATTTTGAAGGAGTATTTTGCCCACCCCTGATGCTTTAAACACGGCTCAAGACTACTGATTAGATTTTATTTATAATGCAAATGTGGGTAAAGAAAACTTGCGAGTATAACTAACTATGAGCATTGCTCTTACAGATTCTACTCAAATTGTTTATGCCCACTTGCCCACACACCCAGGCATGGAACCTGTTTTAGAAGTATTACGCATTTAATATGCTATGCTGACTTTTCCGCCCTTGTTTTCTTGCAAATCTTTGAATCAAATACACAATGACAAACTTCCACTTCCACATAAATATATAAAGCTTTTAATTGCTCAACAGCAGAGTTTACATTCCATTTGAAATGAATGACTGCTAGATCCATATTTATTTCAAATTTATCCGAATGAAGTTGAAGTTAAAGATATAGCAAATTCGTGCATTCTAGATTTAATTATATGACGTTAATGCCTCAAAAATCTAACGAAAGCTCCCAATACAATAAAGTTTGAAAAACCAAACGTTAATTTTTTCAAACAATATTTTAAGATTCCCCCCGCTCCCTTTACATAAAAAGAGGAAGAAAATCTCAAAAAAGCAAGGGTGTTTTCTGGGATAAACGCAATTTTTACCACAAAACTAAACTGGGGAATTGTAAAAAATAACAAATGATGCTCTCAAATTGTGGCTCTGCTCCACTTAGGTGTCTGCATACACAACCCTATGCACAATATATTTTAGTTTTCACAAATTTCTCCTAACTGACCGTAAATGTCGCAATAAACGCCCGGGGCGCGTATTTAAAAATAGCTCCTTGAGACCCGTCGTTAATTAGAGCTCTGAGGCTGTGTAAAACAAATAGAAAATATTTTCTTGTGCTCCTGTAGTTTATTCGCCTCGAATTTTGATCGCAAGGAGTAAGTCAACACCCGAGCAAACAATCACATCAACAATTTCGGCAAAAACCTCTGGCTTCAGTTCCCTAAATGGCCCAATCGCACACTTGAGGGGGCGGAGTGACTTTAGCAGTCTTCGCGTAGTGCTTGTCTCTCGAGCTGATTTTAATACACGTAAGTGGTTATTGATATTGGTAGCTGCAAGCGAGGCAACAAAAACAATGCAGTATAGATACATCATGCCTATAACTAAAATAGATACGATAATACATTGAAGTTGAAATGGCAAATCCTTTTTGATGAGAATAGCGCTTCCCAATGTAATAACACCTATAAGATTCCCAACTGCCACAGCATACACAGAAGAGTATATACAACTTTGATATTGTGTGTTTATGACTTGCAATGCATTATGAGTAGATATCCGTTTTTGAATTTCCATGTCATCAATCAAAGTCTCCCATCTATTTCCAGGCATCTCAGCTGATTTTCCCAGGGTTTCTGAGGCTTCCGCACTACTGCAGTTAAAAATGGTTTGAAAAATTCAAAGTAACTTGTATCAGACACACACGTGACGTACCACAATCCTTTGCCTGCTCCAAGTATGAATATTGCCCATGGTATAGACACAATCCTTTGCCTGCTCCAAGTATGAATATTGCCCATGGTATAGACATCGCTGAGTAAACCATATTGCTCACTGACATGTTGAGTGCAAGAGCCATTTGTACTAAAGCATGTACAAAATCATTTTTACCCAAAATCTGGTACAGGGTTGGTAAGAAGAGACGATATTCGGAGTCCAAAGTGAAATAAATTACAAAGACTCCCGAGACAATAAACATATACACGAAGCTTAGATAAACTAAGCTTATCACGGATATAATTGTGTACTTTGGTCGCATGATATTCCGCCCAAAGAATTCTGAAAGTATACAAAGTATTGCCTGAATAAAACAATCGACTGTTTCAAAAAAGTCAGATACACTGTAGTAGGCTCATTTTGTCAGAATTTGTAAAAGTACCTGGGAATCTTTTGAAAAAATAATTAAAGTCATTGATCATCTGAAGGTAGCCACTCCGTCTCCATGCTATATCCACATCAATGGCCAAAGACAAGAAAACCAGGGACGCTACGGCCAGTTGTAGAATATCTCTTGGCTGAGACAAGTTCCATTCTTTCTGACGAAGGCCCACGTGGATTATGAATAAAACCCTCAGGATGACAAAGAGTGGCAGAATCAATGCTCTACGAATCCGAGACCAGAAACCAGAAATGTTTACTACAAGATGTAACTGGGCATTCCAATGATACGGGCTAAGGCCCAAATGCTCGGCAACCGTAAACACGCATCCGAAAACCCTGATGACATTCACATGATCAGCGGAGATGTATTCCAATTTGAGTTTTATTTTATTTTTGACTCCTTCTATCCTACTTGATGACTTCAATGCTGAAATAATACGTTCCATTTGGGCACGTACTACTTTTTTTGTCTGAACTCGTGGTTATGAGAGAAGTATTGCTATTTTGTCTTTAAATGCCTCTATAATATGTGAACTTTGAAACCAATGAAACTTTAATTAAATTTCCAATTAAACATTGTCTTTCCCATGAATCATTTGAATAGTGTATGTTTATATAAATACAATGGTGAGTCCAATTTATAAATTCCATTTATATATTAATATTAAACACGTCCTTGACTTTCAATATGAAAAAAAAACCCAAACTGGTTTGAGAATCCAAACTCGTCTTTTTTGACTCCAAGACTTCATGCATGTCCTCACATGAAAGTACCTCTTCAATGTTACAGCTTCAACTAGCAAACTATAATAATAGATAACTATTGTTTAAAGCACGAAGTCTTACTTATTCACATGCAACTCTAAAGCAATATTTTCTAGGTATTAATTATTTGGGACAAATTTAATTGAACTGCATTTATGAATACTATATGCGATCACTTGCTGAGTGAGCGCTTTAAGACGGTGGTCTGACAATACAAAATAAATCTTAAGTGAATAATAAAGCATCTTTCACAGCATTAATCGATACATAATAGTCCTAAAATTTGCACACAAAAATAAGCAAATCCAAATGGCCGCGTCAGCCCGATTTTAAAATTTGTTTGAAACTTCACTGATTTCATCTGCCCTTTAAACTATGGTAAATATTAACACAAAATCCACGAATTCATTAGAGCGTAAATGACATTCTTTTTGTTTTGCCTGATAATGTTATGTATTAACGTGACAACTAGGAAAAACTATATTCTCTTGTTGTCCATTGTGAGGAGCAAGTCAACAACTCCGCAAATAATTGCATCCACGACTTCCGTGAAAACTTCTGGTTTGAGTTCTCGAAATGGTCTAATCACACATTTTATTGGGCGGGGATCGAGACTTCACCTTTCTGGCCAAAATGCTTGAAGCACGAGCGGATCTCATAATACGGAAATGGTCATTGAAAGTGCTAATAGCTTGGGAGTCAGGCATGTAAATGAGGCAGTACAGATGCCGTAAATGACTCAATAAACGACCGGGCGTTAATTTAAAAATGGACCCTCGGGACCCAGCGTTAATTATAGCTCCGGCGCTCATTCAGAACCGGTGTTTAATAAATAAATTTCAATTTTAATTGTTTGAATAACAACATTAAGTTCTATTTCCAGTATGAAAGCTCAATAGGGTGGATTCAATGGATTTACTTAATTATCATGAAAAAGTGGACATTCATTCCGTATCTGAGCGCCTTCCATATTTAACGTTATTATCTGGTTATAAATTAATGGTTTGTCCAGTCTCACCTTACCTGACTGAGATTTTTGCACTTAAGAATAAGGCGTATGACATTATTCAAGTCCAACCGTATGAAGAATAAATGGAAGTTGTTAGGTCGTCAAATTTTTTTGAAAATTCATACAAGTGGAGGGTAAGTCACCTTTACAATGAGTTACCTCTAAAGTTTAAATCCGATGAGGATAGATTTGATTTTAAAACGGAACTTTTCCAGTATTGAAGCGCGATTGTGTTCCCTGAACCCCGCGCCACCTTGCTCTTGCATCAGCAGCACCGCCTTGCCTTGCCCATGCCTTATGCCGAGGATCCATGCAGCCCAGATCCTCACTTGACTTGTGGGATTCCCTGTCGCCACACGCTCTGCCAAGTCCGCTCCCGCTATAGCCCTAGCCGGTGACCCGGGTTCTGCTCCACCCGTGGTCACCCATTAGTTATAGTTATAAGGTGCGGGGTAAAACCCGGGAGCCGACGGGAATATATATAGTTATAGTTATAGTATGTACTCTCTAGAAGACTTGACGTGTTTAATTAAATTATATATGTATAACAATTATTAGTCTTACTGTTATTTTTCTGTAAAATTCTAAATTAACAGATGTAAAATTATTTTTCAGTCTGAGTGTAACTCAAAAATTGGTCCGTTCGTTGACAGCAGTTTTATAACTGATGAATTTGACGTAATAAAGAATTTATCTATCTATTTATCTCTCTATCTATAAGGAAATTGAACTAATCAGTATCGCTAATATAATCCGGCAGTTGTGTTATCGTTCTCTTCTTGCTGAAGAAAATCAAAAATATCCGCGCAATAGATATGTATGCAGAAACTAGGAACCCAGCGTTCATTAGGACCCGGCGTTTATTTCTATAAAGAATCGTTTGACCCGGCGATCATTAGAGCACCGGCGTTTATTCAGACGTTTACTGGGACATTTAACTAAACATTGGGCTAGGAACTCTTCAAACGCAGTAGTTAGAATTCCAATACCAACAGTAACAAACCGATTTATTCTTAAACTCGAACTATTAATAATTTTGGTTCGGATTTTTAATTATTGGGCAGTAGCTTTAGCAATTGGTTGTGAAATGTATGAACATACACAGGCTGATCGCAATCCTTGCAGGTTGGAGTGATCAGAGTGTTATCCTTGTCTCTGCAGTAAAGCCTGCCTTCTCGCTCGAAAAATGGGTCTAGTTTCTTTCCACAGTTCATGCAATTGAAGTGCTCAGGGTGATATCTTCTTTCCATTGATAAAGTAAACTAAATAAATAACATAATATCGTATTTAATTATCGTGTTAACGACTAATGTAAAAATATGAAATCTAAATTTATGAATTAATCAACAAATCAAGTCTAACCTTTCCAATAATCTGCTTTTGGCAAATTGCACACGTGTCATCGTCCTGAACTGCCACTTTTTTAGAAGTATTTGCCGCAGTTGGGCCGCCAACATGTTTTAGTTCTACATTGAAAGGGGAAGGTCCCTAGAAATAACAATATTATTTTTTTGCAAGTTCCTTTTTCTTTAGTCTAGATTACCACTTTCAGCAGTTTTAGCTCCTCCTCCGTTCCTTTAGACATCCAAAGGGTGATGTGAAGTCAAGAGCTAACGAAGTGGATGTAAGTAATAGTTAGCACTTTATACGTGTTGCAGAAGCTAAACAAGTTAAATTCACATTCCTGACTGGCAAATACCACAGGCTTGAATGTTGTGTTGTGTAGGAGGGAGTTAATCAAATTCTCCGTAATTTCCTGATAAGACACATATCTAAATCCTACGCTCATTATTTTCTGTTTACCACTTTCCAAACTGTAAATAAATGAAGCGGCCGTGTCACTCGGATTAATTATTATCTGCTGCTGACATTGAGGAACCATTTACTTAGAATCGGCATGATCAGCGAGTTATATATTTTATTTAATCGGGAGATCACCAAAGTCTGGCAACTGACGAGCTGTGAGTTGAATGTCATAATTACAGAATGCGGCTAAACAAAATTCAATCCTGCAATTAGTGATTGGCAATCCTTACACAAAGGCTGCTGTTTGGCTTTGTTGCAAGAAAAGGATTATCGTCATGCCGACCTGATCAAATCATTACAATGGATCAGAACAGAAGTGAGCGAATAGGTCCGAAAAACCCATACACAATGTTGCTTGGTTTGACCGGTGCTGGAAAATCATCTTTGGTAAATTGATCAATTCCATTTTACTTTGTTTTATGATGCACAAATACTAATTCTAACAACATTTTTCAGATTAATCTTTTATTCGACAACACAAAGCGCATTAACACGTACGGACATACGAATCCGTAAGCCATGACCTGAAGCCTAAATTTCTTTAAGCTCTTGTGTACTTACGAACGTCATTCGATATTCGCATGGTGTACACTTAAGGCCCATAGTCCTCGGACCACAGTGGGCATTTTAAAATTTCGTAAACAAAGCCGTCAAAATGAAGCCGCATTTTATTTATGAGATAAACGCATTTGCAAACAAAACACCAGAATTAAAGGAGAGCCTGGTTACAGGCTACTCATATAGCTTAGTTGTTAACGTCATTCTGTCAAGCACGGCTTTCCAATACAATTAGGGCTTGTTCACATATTACGTAGTGGTCAAGGGGGAGGGTGGGGGTCCCGCCAAACCACTATATTTTACTACCAGGGGGGAGGGGCGGGGTCTTTGAAAGCACCACGCAGTAGAAAAAAATCATCGAAATTTCTTTCAAAATCGATGGT
>JAAXYW010001165.1:0-24245 GCA_036851895.1 Orthonychiurus folsomi
GATTGTTTGCGGTCCTGTGGTTGAGGGTGGACTGATGATGTAGTTTTGGAATTGGAGATTGTACAGCAGCCCAGAAGCAGAAGAACAACCCAACGCAACGGCGTAATATGAAATGTAAGGTACAATGGGTACCACCTCACAATATCACCCGGCATTAACATAAAATCCCTTAGTCAGTCGACAATTAAGGCATTTACAAGTGCATTTCGCATTGGCATTTGCGTATTTAATGCTGCTGTATTCAAGTGATGTGGACGCGCTACTTTGAGGAACTGGATGAATACAATAATGCCGCATTTAAAGGACTGGATGCGGAAGCGAAACATGAGATATTTTTGTACCACAGTGATCAATTGGAGCATTGCCTGATAACATGACCATGTGTTTACAGCTGATAAAGTTTTGTTGCTCAGATAATGATAGATACGTTTTCTGCGTAGCTGTGCTTGTATGTGTGCATGTGTTTAATTTCCGGTAGCACAAGTGCAATAAATGGGAGATTTGCCTAAATTATGGAAATTTTGTATCTCGTATATAGCGTAACATTAAATGTTTTTTTTATAATCAATAGCAAATTTTGGTATTAGCATCCAGCCAAACCTGTGAAATCCCATATCCACACCCGGCTTTGAATTTTTAACGTGTTTGTCGACCTTCATCTTTGCTAGCCATCCGAAGATGGTCAAGGACATGGACTAACAGCCAGAGGCACAATGAATAATTCCATGGTCTGATCTTGAGGCAAAAAACTACCATAGCATTCTGTATTGCGATGAATAATGCATTGATCTGCTTCTCTTCTCTGCTGTTTTGGGCTTGTGGACAAAAAAGGGAATTTGTTTTCTTTGTCTGAGATAGGATGGGTTGGAGGCACAATAATGCTTAAACACTGCGTTTAACACAGAATCATGACACGATGATTGTGGGTAAAATTCCATTAAGTAAGTACTGATTCATTAATTGCAGTTTTGACACAGTTGACATTAACACATCGATGAAGTTCGTGGAATCTTTTTACGCTAATTCGCGTGGGTGTGATTTCATTTGATAATTTCGAGTCCACATGACGTGTCAACCATCGTGGCCTTGAATTGGCAATTGTTGTCATTCACAAGATAATGCATAATGCTAAAGAGATGACACCTATGCCCGTCGAAGTCATTACCTTAACGCCGTTTGATTTTAATACTTCCACGGCAAATTTAAAGACTATTACGCATGTAGATTCTGGTGAATTGGTTCTAGATTTAACCGTTCGTAATCAATAAACATAAGTGCATAAGTAATGGAGTTGAAAGCTTTAAGAAGTCAATTGAAACGCATATTAATATTTCGACATGCATCGCATGTTACAACAATCAACAATGCAAGGGCTTTACATAAAAATTAAACCACAAATCCAGGAATCAAAAACTAGTATTCGAGTTGGCAGTGGATATTTACCAAATTTTGAGTCCATTGAACAATTCAAATGTCCAACTTCAATAAATTAGTTCAAATGGCAATGCAGCAAATTTTACTAGCTAGGCTGGGCAACATAAGGTCTTGCGTCTTGTTGGTCGGTCTGTGGCAGTTTAGTGCGTTTAGTAATCCAAAGCCACTTCACTTCATTCTGGTGTGGTTCACAAGTGTTTAGAATGATTTTCAATGTCATTTGAATGACAATTATTACTCTAACTGAGTGATTGTAAGAGAAAAACGATTTCTCCATTGCTAAGTTTTCATGTACATAGTGCAAGCGAATTTGAATTCCAAAACTCATGCGTAATATGCCGAAAGTCAAGAAAAAACACGGACATTACATTGCATTTTTGCATTGTACAAAGAGATCTTGAATTTTATTGAGCTGAACTCCATCCCACTTCTTAAAAAAACCAATTGATTAATACGTTTTAGTGATTTACTTTCACGATCCGCGGAAGGCTACAGGCTTCAGTTGGGGAAACGTGCGAACCCCACTCAAAAACGTCAAAGAGCATAGCATGCAGCACCCGGCAACCAGACCACACACAAAAAATTGGTCATTCGTCCTTGAAGACTTGCACTTATCCTTCGGTCGGTCAATAGTTATATAATTCCATTTCACCAATTCCCGGACATAATACTCCAATCCGCATTCGACTCAACATCAGATCCCTGACAATGTCCACCAACGAAAGAGTAGCCGTCGTTACCGGTTCCAATAAAGGAATTGGACTTGGGATTGTGAAAGCTCTATGTACCAAATTTCAGCCAGGAATTGTTTACTTGACTGCCAGAGACCAGGCCAGGGGTGAAGAGGCCGTTAAGGAATGTGAAAAGGTTTGGACTTGCAAATAATAAAATTGTCGAATGGTTTTATTCTTAATCAATATGTTCTATTACAGCTGGGACTGTTCCCGAAATTCCATGTGCTCGACATTGACTCATTAGAGACGATCCAGAAGTTTGCAAAATATCTGCGTGAAACTCACGGTGGAATTGATGTCCTTGTGAATAATGCAGCCATTGCTTTCAAGGTATGATACACGAGAAGATTGTATGTAGTAGTTATTAATTTAAATGTTAATCTAATTATTAGAGAGCGGCGACGGAACCCTTCGGTGTCCAAGCCCGCGAGACTATCCGCGTGAACTATTTCGGAACGGTGAACGTTTGCCACGAATTATTTCCATTATTGAGGAAGGGGGCCCGTGTTGTTCATGTTTCCAGTTCTGAAGGTACATATTTACTATTAATATTTAGTTTGAGAACGATCGATGTAATCGTATTTGAAGCTGTTGAAAGGATTCGACTCCAGACCCCAATAATGTACACGACCGATAATATTCTTAAATCAACTTCCCAGGTCACCTGTACAAAATAAACGGGAAGGAACCATACGCCCAACAACTCCGTGACCAATTTGCATCTCCGGAATTAACGGAAGAGAAACTGGCCGAAATGATGACCACATTTATCAAGTAAGGAATAAACCAATAAAGTAATAAATGCTTAGTGAGTGTCTATAAATACAATTAAAAATGATAAACCCATACACTAAAACCCCATCTTTTAATCAGACTAGCCCAAGAAGGTCAAGATTCCACGTATTCGAACGGATGGACAAAATCTACGTATGCCGCATCAAAAGTTGGAGTCTCAGCCTTGACACGCATCCAACAACGGGAAATTGATTCAGCTCGTCCTGGCGAAAATATACTAATTAATGCAGTTCACCCTGGTTATGTTGATACTGACATGACGAGTCATACGGGACCCTTGACTGTGGAAGAAGGGGCCAAGTCCTCCGTTTGGTGCGCTTTACTGGAAGAAGGGGCCCAAACGCCGCGCGGTGGCTATGTTTGGTGTGATTCAACTGTTTTGGATTGGACAGCGCAAGCTACGCCGAGTTTGTATTAACCTCATATTATTTGCAAAGTTAACTATTGCTTAAAATATAAATCGAAATCGTAAACTAGCAAATTGAATTGATTATTCGAAAATGAAAGTGTATATTTGTAAAAATGAAAAAATGAACACCTTCGATGGGTATTAAACATAAATTCTAAATTCATGTCTGTAGTCGTATGCTATGCTGTATCCTGAGTTTCATTTCGGTTTTGATCCAGTACTGTTGCGCAATCATAAATCATGAATGACATTTTGCAGTCAGTCGTATATTAATTTACAAATCATATGATAATGTTGTCAGGTTGTGGCTGTGGGGGAAATATGCGACCGAACCGACATTCGGCCCGGCAAGCAAACCAGACAAAAGTTCAGTTCCGACTACTCCTTGATTTTGCACCGCTGCGCTAGTTTAATAAGAAATTTCAGTTATGTAAGTTTACTCCTCTAACTCTGATGCAGGATAATCTACAGAACACTCCATTTGACTCAACATCAATTTCCCAGCAAAATGTCCCCCATCGAACGAGTAGCCGTCGTTACGGGATCCAATAAAGGAATCGGATTTGGGATTGTCAAGGCCCTGTGTGCCAAATTCCAGCCAGGAATAGTTTATTTGACTGCCAGAGACCAGGCCAGGGGTGAAGAAGCTGTCAAGGAATGTGAGAAGGTGTGGACTTTTAAGTAATCAAATTGTGGAATGGATTTATTCTTATTGTTATTGATTATTTGATTATATAAGAATATGTATTCCATTGTCCATCCAGTTCGGGCTGTTCCCAAAATTCCACGTACTGGACATTGATTCATTGGAGACAATTCAAAAATTTGGGAAATATCTGCGTGAAACTCACGGTGGTATTGATGTGCTTGTGAACAATGCAGGCATTGCTTACAAGGTCTGCATATTAATATATGTAGTTTTGTACTAGCTGGAAAATTTATCTAATTTTTCTTAATTAAATCACAATTTTTGAATGCTGTCTAATTTTTAGCATGAAGCTACGGAGCCGTTCGGTCTCCAGGCTCGTGAGACCGTTCGTGTCAACTATTTCGGAACCATGAATGTTTGTCATGAATTGTTTCCACTGTTACGAAAAGGGGCTCGTGTTGTTCACGTTTCAAGTTCTGCAGGTGAGTTATGTAGTTGGTAGTGTGCATTTATAGCATGATGCCAGTAATGTATTTTATAACTCAGCCAACTTGCAATTTAGCCTTCGCCTCCAATATAACTAACAGACAATAAACATGTCTAACTGAGAGGCGAGAGGTCATGTGCATGTCATCTTGTATAACATACAACACACCAGACATATGATGTTATCTTGTTTGTACATAACACAATATGACATGATTCTTTTCCGTGTGGGTCGGTACTAATATATTTAGTCCTATTTAGTATATAAATCCTATTTAGTACTATTTAGTATTTAATACTAATTTAGCTTTAGTAGGGTGGGAGTTAATAGACTTGTCTTACATGCCTGTTCTTGTACACTTGAAAAATTTGAATTTCCAGCTCGCTTGTTCAGAATAAATGGGAAAGAGCCATACGCCCAGCTACTCCGCGACCAATTTGTGTCCCCAGAGTTAACAGAAGGAAAACTCTCTGAGCTGATGAATACTTTTATCAAGTAAGCGGAAGTAATTCGTATTCGCGTTTTTGATCGTTGAATTTGAATAAACATAAATGCTAAAACTTCAACTCCAGGCTAGCACAAGAAGGCGAAGACTTCGCGCATTCCCATGGCTGGCCGAAATCCGCTTATGCAACATCAAAAGTTGGGGTCACGGCTTTGGCACGCATCCAACAACGAGAAATTGACTTAGCTCGTCCTGATGAAGATATACTAATCAATTCTGTTCACCCTGGCTATGTTGACACTGACATGACGAGTCATAAGGGGACCTTGACCGTGGAAGAAGGGGCGAAGGCTCCCGTTTGGTGTGCTTTACTTGAAGCAGGTGCCCATACGCCTCGCGGTGGCTATGTTTGGTGTGATTCAACTGTTCAGGATTGGACCACGACCACGAAGGACACGCCGAGCCCTTAGAGACTTTGCATTATTGTACTCGCAATTCGAGTTTTGTGGTTTACTATTGAACTTATTGTTTGAAAATAAAGGTCCGTCGGGTCCGTTCGTTGATAACAGTGTACCACTGAAGAGTTTGACCGAATAAAGACATTATCTATCTATTATCTAGCTGTAAAATTGTTGATATTTTACGCCTGTAAATGTATCTTTTCAATTAAGGCCAGACGCCAAGTTAATTCCGAAATTACCGATGATGATGATGCCTCAACACCAGGTACAAAATTATTGTGGACATAATGGACGCTTGGCATGCTTATTATAAGCAATCGGATTAATTGAATAGATCGCATCCCCACAACATCAATTTCGAAAGACAAATTGAGCCAGTTGTTCTTTATGAGATTGCTAAACATTTAAATTCACTGCATTGTGCCTAGCTGGGTCTAATATAAGGGCACAAAGGTCTTCTCCAGTCGAATAGTAAATTAATTCGTATAATAGCCTAATGATAAGTTTCTTAAATTGCCATATTTGTTTGATTCTCGTACAAGTTTGATGCAGTCGAGCATTTTCAGCTGCTGAATTTTATTTCAATTTTCTCAATGCCTCCATGCGACGACGAGAGGGCAGACTCCGAGAACCGCGAAAAACTACCGGCTGCCTCGGCGTGGACCTCGCGTCCCTCAATTTCTGTAGCGGAACATTGCAGATTGCGAGATTGCACGAAAATTGCGCATTGTCACCGTCAAATTGTTCAGATATTAAAATCAAACGACGACTAGACGAAGTGACGCCAAAAGTTCTTTGTGCTGGATTTGTGGTTAAAGAGGGTTTTAAGATGCCGGATCATTTGGGTGAGGATATGCGGAAAGAGAAGAGCGCCAGTGCGAATGGGCCGGAGAAGGATATAAAGTGTGAGTAACTTGTCAATATCAAATCCATCTTATTGTGCAATTTATTGTTTAGTTCTCTAGTTTGTTTTTTAGTCATACTGATTTTAATGAGACATCATTTAATTCACAGCTCTTGACGAGGGGGATATCGCATTGCTGAAGACGTATGTACGTTACGTGCATGGTGACGGGTTTTTGGATTACTAAAAATCCTGATTGTCGAAATTCTAGATTCATGTCGATGTATTGTATACTAATAATTATAATATCCACAGGGACGAGGACCTTACTCAAAGAGAATTAAGGAAGTCGAAGATGAGATTCAAGCCAAACTCAAACTAGTGAATGAATTGTGCGGAATTAAAGAAACGGATACTGGATTGGCCCCTGCAGCCCTTTGGGATTTGACAGCAGATAAACACACTCTCCATTGCCCGAGTGAACAGCCTTTGCATGTACAGTTATACAATTTTTGTAGATCGAATGAAATCATTGCGCTGGAATTATATCATTAATCTCAATTGTTACCTGCTAAAAAGTAAAAAAAAAATTCTGCAGGTGGCCCGATTGAACAAGATTATTCCAGGTTCCGCAGAAGACGGTGGTGGTGAAGGCGCAAAATACATTATCAGTGTCAGACAATTTGCAAAATTTGTTGTGGATTTGGCGGACACCGTTTCACCGACCGACATTGAGGAGGGAATGAGAGTTGGGTGAGTAAATTATTAGGTGAAGTATTTTGGGTAATACTTGAAACCCATTTTTTTTCTAAATAAAAATCCGAAGGGTTGATCGGACGAGATACCAAATTCATCTTCCACTCCCACCTAAAATTGATCCGAGTGTCACATTGATGCAAGTCGAAGAGAAACCGGATGTGACCTATGCTGACATTGGCGGATGTAAAGAAGAGATTGAGAAATTGAGGGAAGTCGTTGAGACTCCGCTCTTATATGTGAGTATTTTTAACATAATTGTATAATTTATCTTTTTTGTAACTTATTATTTGACCTTATCACTTTGACCCGTAGCCGGAGCGGTTCATCAATCTTGGAATTGAGCCACCGAAAGGTGTGTTGTTGTATGGACCACCTGGAACAGGAAAAACTTTGTGCGCCCGAGCTGTGGCTAATCGTACGGATGCTTGTTTCATTCGAGTCATTGGGTCCGAATTGGTTCAGAAGTATGTTGGGGAGGTAAAATTTACATCAAGTATATTCGATAATATCAACCTAGAATTAATTAAATTAAAATTACTTAGGGTGCCCGTATGGTCCGTGAACTCTTCGAAATGGCTCGAGGCAAGAAGGCGTGCTTGATATTTTTTGATGAAATTGATGCGATCGGCGGTGCTCGTTTCGACGACGGAGCCGGGGGTGACAACGAAGTACAACGTACAATGCTGGAATTGATCAATCAATTGGATGGATTTGATCCACGTGGGAATATCAAAGTAATCATGGCTACGAATCGACCGGATACATTGGATCCGGCGTTGTGCCGCCCTGGACGATTGGATCGTAAAGTTGAATTTGGATTACCGGATCAGGAGGGACGAACACACATTTTCAAAATTCACGTGCGGTCAATGTCTGCCGAAAAGGGTATTCGTTTTGAGTTGTTAGCTCGGCTGTGCCCTAATACGACGGGTGAGGTTTAATCCAGTATAATTTAGGAGCGCCTCTGAAAAAGGGCCATCTCGGTTACCAAAAACTCTCTTTGTTCTCGTAAAAACCACGATGATGCCTTTTGGCGCGCAATATTTACACAAAAAGTCCTCATCAAAGGTTTCTGATTAAGGACGCCGGATTTTTGCCAAAAGAGATGGGCCCTTTTTCGGCGGAGGCCATCAATTATTTTTCAAAATTTTCTATTGTTATTGCTCTGTTTTACAGGCGCCGAACTTCGCTCGGTTTGTACTGAGGCAGGAATGTTTGCCATTCGTGCACGTCGAAAGCTTGCCACTGAAAAAGACTTCCTCGAAGCCATCAACAAGGTGATCAAGGGATATGCAAAGTTCTCCGCCACTCCACGTTACATGACTTACAATTAATTCTTATTCGTACTGGTGAACTTAGTAAGCTTAGTAACTTTTTAAACCTCCTTCTTTGAAAATGCATGCTTAAGATGTGGTTTTGTGTTAAACATTTTTGCAACAGAAAAATCCTATAAAAAGCGTTTAAATTACAGAAAGTAAGCCTGGTTTTTTTTGGATATCTGAATGTAGTGCAATATATTTAACATGAGCTTTACTTTGTGTAGTTTCAGTTTCTCTGCTGCCAATTTTATGAGGGTGCAGACTTTAAATGGTTTAGGTTCAGGCAATAATTTTGTTGGATTTCATTTTGTAGAGCAGGTTAGTTAGCGAAAATGACCCAGAAGCTGGCGGTCCCAAGATACGGCAGAAAATAATTACTTTTCAAAATAAAACGTTGAACTCTTTTTTAATTAAGAAGCAGTCAAGGAAAATGCCTTGATCGGAAAGAGCATTGAGGGAAAGTAAGAGTAACTTCAACTTGTCATAATGCTCACCTACTCGTGAGCAGCAAGATTCATTCACAATAACAATCCAATAATGGCAGGCTTAACAATAGTCTCCCATTGTCCCATTAAACTAATTAGATCGAACAACCGCTGGCAAATCATTTTCATAAATAATAACAATATGAAGCCCACCATATACCAGTAGGATGCAGGTACATTGTACGTGTACAAGAAGGGAAATTTACAACTGTCAATTGTTACTGCTTCTGGAAACAAAACATTTTTTTGCACTTTACTTGAGGTAGCGGAGAACAAGAGAAAAGAGCAAATTTTCAACTGAACAGCACAGCACCTACTCCGCCCGTGAAGCGTGTTGCTCACAGAAGTTGTAACAGTAGTAAATCCTAAATTAAATTGGTTTCAACTTGTCACTCAGTCCAAGCGTCTGTCAATGCTTCAAATAAAGTATAAAAGTAAGTCGCGTTTATGCAAACGCAAGAGATGCATTTTGCTGAATTTGCACTCGAACCGCTTCTGTGCCTACCTACCTTACCTATTGAATTCCATGCCCCTTCGGGGATTCGTTTATTATACCTTTCCAATTGGAAAATAAATTGCAGTATAAAAACAAGATTCTTAGATAGATAGTGTCACATCGAATTTCAACTTCAACCGAGTTGGATCAACTCAGGATCTACTTGTGGTGCATTTCCTGGCTCTGATGGATAAGGTAAAATAACTCAAATTGATGTGCACAATTCAACAATTTTGTAAAAATAGAATTTTTGACTTTTGCAATACAGATTTTGGTTGAAGTTTGGATGCTTGTAATATTGCTCATTGCGCTTGTTCCACCATCCACTGATGCCATATTCCACGGATTCAAAAAAGGAAACCGAGGCGGCTACAGGTGTGGACCAGGAAGAGGCTATGGATATGGTGGAGGCTCAACATTGACAATTATACCAGTTCCAGTTTATGGGCATGGCGGAAGTAGACACGCACATAAAGGAGGTGGTTATGGTCACGGAGGAGGAGGTTATGGTCACGGAGGAGGAGGTTATGGTCACGGAGGAGGTGGTTATGGTCACGGAGGAGGTGGTTATGGTCACGGAGGCGGTGGTCACGGACACGGAGGGGGTGGTCACGGACACGGAGGAGGTGGCTACGGACACGGAGGAGGTGGATACGGCCTTGGGGGAGGTGGATACGCCCACGGGGGAGGTGGATACGGTCACGGAGGAGGAGGAGGTCAAAAAGCAATAATTGGTCTTGGTCATGGCGGCGGTGGTGAATATGGAGGAGGTTTGTATGGCCATGGGGGAGGCTTTGGGGGTCTTGGAGGAGGTGGAGGGAAAGGAATCCTTGAGTATGGCGGTGGTTACGGTCAAGGCGGAGGTGGTAAAGGAGGTGGCCTGTTGGAATACGGTGGTGGACAAGGCGTGGTACATGGGGACGGAGGTAAAGCAGGACATGGGATCGGAGGGGGAGGACTGTACGGTTCTGGAATCGGAGTTGGTACTGGAAGTCTTAAAGGAGGTGGTGATCTCGGGAAAGGCGGTAAGGGTCAAGCTATTGGAGGTGCCTTGGGCCTAGCTCACGCGGAAGGTGGAGGAGCTTATGGCGGATTAAAAGATGCCCCAGGATTTTTTGTGCCAGTTATAGGATACGGTCACGATATAACAGGTGGAGGTGGCGCCATTAAAGGCGATTTAGGAGGTGGTTACGGCGTAGGTGCAAAAATTGCTGATTATGGAGCAAATGTTGAGTATGGAATTAAAGGGGACTCATATGGGTACGGACACGGTCACGACGGCGATTATGGGCATCCACACAGCTACGGACATGGCCATGGAAAAGGCAGCAATGTGATTGTTAACATAGATGTAGCCAAAGGAGGTGGTCCTTACGGAGGACACGTACATGCTTCACCCGCGCCAGTCTATGGATACAAAGAGGGACCAGAGGTCATTAAGAAGGAAGCTGGTCATAGTGGCGGTGGCATTGGAGCTTCCATAATTGAACCCAGTTATGGCGGAGGAACAGCGGTGGACCTGGGCACTTCCTACGAATACACAGAGCCAGGGACAGGGAGTGGGTACCAAATATATGGGAGATAAGTACATTATTCCGTTTTATCAATAATTTACTACGCTTGGACTACGAACCGAGTTCAGAATTGTTTTATAAGTAATAAGGTACAAATCTAACAAGTTATTAATAAGAACACTAGCGTCTATCGAAAGGAGTATTTCGGCGAAGTACCTAGTTGCTGCATTTTTGCAAGCGATTGGGTTTGGCTTTGGATTGCCATAATAAATTGGCGTATATATTCGAGCTTCAGGAAAAAACTAAAACACGGAAAACTCAGCCTGTGCATTTAACTGTGGCCTTCACTGAACAATGAGAATTAGAGTTTGAAGAATCTAGAATTCATTAATTATTTGTTCTTAGGTGGTAATTAAGAGTTGCGAAGAATGCAATAAAGTATAATTTTAAGACAAAATGTTTTCACAAATCAATTTATTAGTAGCATCATTAAAGTAGGAACAATTGAAATCAAATCAAACGCAAGCCATGCATATTACTCACATTAACGACGACTCCTAACTCGTACTGACGCAGTCAAATGAAGGCGATGATAGTCATTAGCTCCGAATGGTGCATTACATTTAGGACATTTCCTTTGCCGAGTCTCGTATCGGGTCCGGATGCAATTCAAGCAGAAAACATGGAAGCACTGGGTGAAAACGGTGTCCTTTCGTGACACCTTGCAGGATGGGCAGGTCAGACTTTCCTTCAATTCGCGCAATTCTTCCGTTCTCTCTGCATTCGGCAGACTGTCCTCCGTACTATCAGTCGTTCTCGTTGTGTTGAGTCTTTCCTCTTTTGCTTTCAAAGTGGTTAGCTCCTCTTCCAATCGACGGATTTTGTAAGCTTGAGCTTCCAATGCATCCATCAATTCAATTGCAGTGCGCTGAGCTTCAACAACTTGAGCAACAGCTTTCTGAAGATCCACTTCACTTTCGGCGACGGAGCGGGCATTTTCAATTGCTTTGAATTTGAAAGCTTCCGATGCTTGGAAACGACGCTCGATTTCCTTTTCAGCTTCATTTATGTGGGCAAGGTAGTTCTCCACTCTCCCCTCCAAGTGCTTGACAACGAAAGGGTGATGTTTAAGTTGTTCATTGTACAAGTTGATGGTATTGATGGAACGTTCCTTCTCCGCCTCCAGGCTCTCTTGGGCCACATAGCCTATTAATTGTTCTTCTTTAGCTTTCAAAATAGTGCTGTTTTTGTCAAAGAGTGCATCAAAGTGTTTCGATGCTACTGAATGGGCATCATTCAAGGCAAGGTTTGTCACCTCCTTGTCGTGTATCAGGCTATGGTTGTCCACCTCAATTTTCTTCGAACACTCCTTCAGCTTGTGGATTTGAGCCTGCAAGTTTTGAATTTGTTTTAGTTTATCATTTTCAGCAAACCTTCGTTTCTCTCTATTGGGTTCTTGATAGCTTTTTATGAGTGCCTTCAGCTCTTTAATTTCATCTTGGTGTTTCTTTTCAGAAATGGCAAGTTCAACTTTCTCCTTGAGATCATTGCTGGATTCTTTGTACGTCTTAATAATAGTTTTCATTTCTGATGTGTTACTGACGGCATTCTTGAGACGTGTTTCAAGATCTCGAGTGCATTCATCAACCCCGAGTTCTGTTTCCTCTGGAATTTGTGTGTGCTTCATTCCAATTTTCAGGTTCGCGATAGCATCATTACAACTTTCTAACAATGCAGCATTGCTGACCTCATTTCGACCCTGGATTCGTAAACTCTCTTCTTTGTTCAAGGCATCAAGACTTGCCAACATTTCATTTCGTTCGACTTTAATCTCCCTGATTTGAACCTCAATTGCGTTAGACTGCCGACTGTAATTTTCTACCTTTTGTGTTTCCAGTAAATTGCTGTATAGTAATTCCTGTATTTTATCACACATCTCACCATATAACCTGGAAGTTTCAGAGCTGTGTCTCTTATAATTTTCACAATTCCCACTAAGATTGTTATATGCTTCTTTGACCAATTCGTAGTGATTTCCGAGATTCTGCCGGTCAGCTCGAAGTTTCTGCAAATGATCTTCCCCCACCCCCATAATACTCATTGGACCTACATATGAGTATCCTTCTTGATAGTTCCTCCCTGTGTTGCTGTTTAAATGCAAAGAAAGCTCCCGCCAATTTCCAAAGTTGTGCAAAGAATTCAACTCCTCGTTTAATGCAGAGACTTTGAATTGGAGTGACTTGAACGGAATCGTTTCACTTATCATGTCCTCAGGAAGATCCCTGTTATAATCCATTTTGAGCTGCTCTATTTCCGTAACAGCTTGATTTTGCTTTTGCTGCAGGTCATCAAACTCCGCCTCGCGATCCTGAACCATTTTTTTCAACTCAGCGTTTTCCATCTGTAATAGTTCCAAAATACCATCTTCACAAGCGCTGGCATCCTCCTTGGTGTTTGAGATATGTCCTTTCGTTTCCTCTGATCCCGAATTTGTTTGTAACTCAACAACGCGTTGTCTCCAGTCTTCAATGTTATCAATGAGCGCATTATTGGTGAGTACTAGTTTTTGAATCTGGGAGGATAACTCTTGAGTCCGACGATGCAGCTCGTCATCTTTCATTATTTCCAACACCAACTTGTCGGTTGCCTGCCCAGTCTCCAATGAGGCCCGCTGATATTTTGAGTGAAGCTTCACATTGAAGGCATGCAATTGACAATTTTCGTGTTTTAGGTTGACATAAGCTTTTCGCAGGGCTTCTATTAAATTCACGGGACATTTCGAACTTTCAATTATTTTCGTATTAGTAGCACTGTGCTCTTCTAATTCGGCATAAACCTGAAGGATTTTTGCAACGGCATTTGTTGAGGTTGGCGAAGCGTTGTCCAACTCGCCAATCGTTCCCAGTTGGTTTCGAACAGAAGCCGAGGGCAAGAATAATGTGTTCATTGGACTTTCGCTGTATTTGCCACTTTGCAAAACCACACGTACGTCCAGTTCCTTGTTGAGCTGATTCCAATGCTGACAAATTAGCTTTAGAATAGCCTCCCGTCCAGTTTGACTTGCTTCTAATTGCTCTTTTCTAATTACCAGTTCCTTCTCCAGCCTTTCCCTTGTTTTACACCTGTCTTCAATCCTCTTTTGTTGAACTTTCAAGATGCCCATGTTGAGTTCGCCTGCATTAGCGCAATGTTGAAGCTTAATTTCCGGACGGGTACAACTTCTTGCTGTTGTTGAGTCGTGCTCACATTCAACGGGTACAGCAGGGGGAGCAGAGTTTTTGTAGCGTCTTTTTCTGGCATCCATAGCACAAATATGAGTTTTGGGCTTTCCTTCTAACAATACAGTAAGTTTTCTTTTAAAACTTAATACTCAAGAGTTTTCTCTTTGAATAGGTAGAATCTTACCAATGCAAATTATAAAATTGAATCCACAATCAAGGATTGGATTTCCAAATTGTAATAGGCACACAAACCCGTCGGTCCAAGTTGACTTCTAGCTACTTTTTTGGTTTTCAATTCAAAACCAAAACTGAAGTGAAGAGCAGATGAAAAACGGTTTAACGACACTCCAGCAGCATAGCACTAGCCACAACCACGAAGGAATTAAGACTAAAGGCGTTGTTGTTCACCGCACCGCAATAATGTGCTGACCCTTTCCTGACGTGATGCACTGAAAGACTAGTAAAAGTTCAATGACTCCTCATTTTTGTTTTCCCTCCAAAAAGGAGTAATTTATCGTTGTAAACGCCAAATTCCAAGAAATGAAATGAGAATCAAGTCAACTGCATGCATTCGCGGAACGCAACAACGCAAGATGGGGACACCGAAGACAAGGTATTGTTGCGGACTTGTGGAGTTCATCTTAAATAAAAAATTGAAGCCTTTGAAAGTTTGTGTAAATGTATTTTAAAACAAAGAGCGCTCGTAGCACGTAAACTCTAATCAGTGAGTAGGTTGATCTGAAGATGTTATTAAAGAACTAATTGCCCGTCTAGTGGATTGTTTTCTTTTATTTACTGGTGATCTGTTTTCCATTATTGATGTGCAGTGTAGAGCCGTTTAGTCTGCCAGTTGTCAAAATCTAAAAAATTAAGCCGACATTAATTCTTAAAGTATTTTTTGTTTTATAACGCTAGTTTGCTTTGGGTCAAGCAAGGGGCAGTTCGGTGTCGACACAGAATCTCTAGAAATAGCCTTCTTGAGGCCGAGGCTTCACGCTTCAATAATGGTTTGAACCGAGTCATTTGGTGAAACAAAAGATTTACTTCAACCTACCCTAATCCCAAATATTAGAAATACCTATAGTCACATTCAGTAGTTGACTTTGACTTGCACGTACTTGCCTTCTCAGCATAAATGAGCAAACGCCACTCATGTATTCTTCAGTGTGACGACTCCCAGAATTTTACTTCATTGATAAACACTTATGTCTTCGTATCTTTATGAAATTATGAATTCCGAAGACCAGCTCAGCATATCGTTGCTTCCTCTCAGGAAGGACAGGACGTCAGTGCTTCACGACACGACGGAAGGAGAAGGAATAACTCTTAATTTTTCGTATTCAATCACTGGCCTGACTGACTTCATTCTAACTGGTCGGTTGTCACAGTTTAAGCCTCATTGTACAGAGCAGTATCGTAATGTTCGTTTCGGGTAAACATGTTTGCTTTATCCTTTTATTAGAAAAGACATCGTCGAATATATTCAATTGTGTTAGTATTTTGAATTAAGTTTATGCGAAAAACAATACTTACTGACAACGTCGAGCTTCGAGCAGTCAAACATACTTAACTATCGTGACTCAAAACGGCTTTACTTTCAATTTTCCTATTATGTATGCATTCTAACTCGAATTCGATGTGCACATGGCATAACCTGTACTGCATACTGCATTGCACTTGTACTATTTACAAGGTGTTTTCGGTTTCGGCGCGCGGCATATTATGTGTATTCTGCCTTCTCTATATTTTATGGACTTATATTTTCTGTACTCTTGTATAGGGTTTATGGCAATAAAATTATTTTCTGCTCTGACCCCCTGCTGCTATGCTGGAATGCTACATTCGCACTCTGACGTACAACGTCTGCTAATTTCTTATCACATGGCTATCATAACCAATGAATGCGAAAAGGCTTCAACTTCCAGAGTCACTCGTTTAACATTATATTGACTCAGAAGTCTTTACGTCAACGTCATGCCCTAGTTGACCACCTAAATAATTCAATATAAAATATGTTTCTATTCCCATCTGAAAACATTTATCCGACTCCGACCAGCTTGCAGCTCTTAGCCATTAAAACCCAAGCGGAATTAGAACTACTCATGGCTACTGGCATATAAATTTTGCGTGACTCACAATGCACTTTTCCATGTAAAATGCATCAGATACACTTTGATTCATTCAACTCGCTGAATCCACATTGATTATTGATAACACAACACAGCATGTATTGTATTGTAATGCAATGCAATGGTACAAAATTTCATTTCGATTCGCGTTTCGTCTGGCAACTAGGCGCTAAAGATCAATTCCTATGAGCTTTGAGCGCGCGCGTGCCAACGAGTATCCACAAGTGTAGTCAATAGATTTTTGGCCACTCTTAAATTTTTTTGCAGGCTTATAAATCTCTTTGTTAAATTCGATCAAATTTTCAGTTCAAGTTGTGCGTGCTAACAATGGACTTGCATTCACACGGCTGCTGGCCGCGATTGCGCAACGCAAATCGCGACCTCGCGCCGTCCCGCCCCAGGCGCACATTCCCTGCTCCGGCCTCCACCGCGGATTCAAAGGCTGCTGGCATGGGCATATGAGTAGTGCATACTGCATTGCATTGCATCTCACCCCTCGTCAATCAGTCGGGCCGTGGGATTTTTTTTGTCATCTTGGATTGGAAGGCTACGTTTTACACACGAACATTATACCCAGAGCCACAAAATACGAAAGAGGATGGAAGACGAGGCGGAGGAAAACTACTGAACTAACTGCTCAATCTGTCAACAAGTGGGATTTTTATTTTATAAAGGATAGGGTCAGGTCAGTTGTCAATTCCCTTTTGATAGGACCCTGCATTGGTGAATAATTGTGAGTTAATTGTGGGGAAGGGAATTTGTACATACATTGCAGCACGAGACGGAGAAAACTTGGGTAAGTCAAAGTGGTGACAAAGTCATTGGCCTTTCCATGCATTGTAGTAGTGGTAGACCCCGTGGTTACCTATGTACGTTCTTCCTACGCTTTTCCACCACGAAGGAACATTATTGCTCCTCTCGTCAGTGAGTAGTGGGTTTGGGAATGCATGTTCGTAGTAGTCAGTCAAGTGTTCAGTTGGCTTAAGCTGAGCTCAGGTAAACGGGATTTGGACGGAAATTTTCATTACGGTTTCATTCATTTACTTTCAACGGGTGGGATTGGGTTATGGAATGAACATACTGTGTGCCTTGACCTCGCCCGGATGAAGTGAATGTGGCTGTGACTGGAATTTATTTTTGAGCTGTGGGTTTTGAATTGTGCAAATGTGAAATCTTGTGTACTTGTGGTGTATGCATTTATTTGATAGTAGTTGTTGACAATCTCGGCTCGGAGATTCCAGAAGAATCGTAATTTATTAGCCTTCACATTTCCTTATGTTGTGACAGACAGACAATTCAGTTAATCTGCAAGTTACACGTAAGTTTACGAGGTTCTTTGAAGTTTCAAATAACGTACTTTTTATGAAGTGCTTGCCACAGTAGTGCAGGCAGCCTGGTCTGAATCGGCTAGCCGGGTCCAGTTATTTAACAATTTAGTAATTGTGTAGGAATAGAATTTTTTCCTTATGCGCGAAATTCGAATAGTTTTGTTAAGCATTTCTTTATGTTATAAGCCGATAATATATGCCATCTTTTTTCTTTGCAGTAACACCAGCACTTCAAAATGGATATCGAAGTATTAATGAAGAAGGGGAAGAATGCAGCCGCGGCTTACATTCAGTCGGAGTGCTGTCGGACTTCAATCCCGGAAACCCTAAAAACCCTCCTGGAATTTTTTACTAGACCCCCTCAAAGACATAGACAACTGGGATACAATAGAATGGTGTAAGAGACTCATGGCAGGCAGCTACCCCTTGGAGGAATTTGCTTCCACAGGTATATAATAAAAAGGATTAAATTTTTAAAGACTAGAATGGAAAGACATTTTAGGTTGACATTCCAAGATAAGTTTGCACTACAACTTGATTTTATTTTTAGTGCGAAAATATGACAACGCCACAACGTGTGGATTAGTGTGGACGGCGAATTTCGTGGCCTACAGATGTAGAACTTGTGGGATTTCCCCATGTATGTCCCTCTGTGCTGAGTGCTTCAAACGTGGTGACCATAATGGACATGACTTCAATATGTTTCGAAGTCAGGCTGGAGGTGCATGTGATTGCGGTGATACGAACGTCATGAAAGAATCCGGGTTCTGCTTCCTCCATGGCCCACATGCTCAAGACAGTATGAAGTGCCCAAATAGTGCTCCGCCTGACCTCCTTGCAGTGGCCAATGCTATGATGCCTAGATTAATACTTCGCCTTTGTCAATACATGCGAGAGCATAGTAATTCACTAACTGGATTCTTAGTTGCAATTGAAAATGCGGACAAGTTCATCACAATGCTATACGAAATGAGTAGTATGGGTGCGGCTATGAGACAAGTTATGACACATAGTTTTACAAATCCTCAAGTAAGTTTGCACTTTGCATAAGAGCTTTTTTGATGAACTTGTGACTCCCTTAACAGCAGTTTGACTCATTATCGCAGGTTTACAAGAGTTTGATAGAAGTGGATAGGGATAACGTCCCCGCAGATTACTACGACTACATGTCAAGATCGAAACGCAATTATGACGATGCCTTATTATCTCTTCCTAATCCTGAGCCACCAGAAGAATATATACGAAATGAGTAGTATGGGTGCGGCTATGAGACAAGTTATGACACATAGTTTTACAAATCCTCAAGTAAGTTTGCACTTTGTATAAGAGCTTTTTTGATGAACTTGTGACTCCCTTAACAGTAGTTTGACTATCGCAGGTTTACAAGAGTTTGATAGAAGTGGATAGGGATAACGTCCCCGCAGATTACTACGACTACATGTCAAAATCGAAACGCAATTATGACGATGCCTTATTATCTCTTCCTAATCCTGAGCCACCAGAAGAATACAAAGGTTTGTCACTAGAACTTGCACTGGGAGATGTTTTTTTGAACGTTGGTGATGGTGTAAAATCTCACTACAACTACAATCAAATATTACTTTTTAGATATTCCTTCGCTTCAGAAGTTCTTGGTACATCGAACATTTCTTGAAGAGCTTGTATTCTAGGACAGCCAAATTTGAATTCCCACAGAAAGTAGTTTGTCTTTTGCTGAATCTACTTCCTGATGCTGACTACAAGGTATAAGGAATAGAATGAATCCGGAAGCGTTAGTAGTGAATTGTCGGTAGCTTTACTGAATTTTGCTTGTTTCCGGTTTTTAGGAAGCGTTCACGAGAGCATTTGTTCTACACTATAGTCGAATCTCACAACTATTAGTCCATTGTCAGAACCCGGATTTACTATCTAATCGCGTAGTGCATGTGTCTGTGCAACTGTTCTCCAATGAAAAACTGGCTTTGAGAATGTGCGAAGAAATGGGGCTCCTTCACGTCATGGTCATAAGTTTAAAGTATATGATGAGTGCAATAGCAATTCAAAGCACGTTGCATAATAAGGATTCTAATGCACACCATGTTGTGGACTGTGGCCATTTGGTGATGAAGGATCATTGTTACTGGCCCCTAGTATCAGATTTGAATAATATATTATCTCATCGTCCAGTGGCAATGAAGTTTCTTCAAGACGACGGTCTCATTAAGATGTGGTTCAACTTTCTTTCACTATTTCAAGGTAAGCACACCGCTGTTTGCTTCACCGCGATTTGCTTTCTTTTTGGTAATATGCTTAGGTGGGTCTAATCCTCTTACTCCATTGTGTCTTAAAAATTTCAGGAATGAATGTAAATCAGCGGGAAATGAATCAACACATTGAGTTCGAACCAAGTACTTATTATGCCGCCTTTTCCGCCGAGCTGGAAGCCAGTGCTAGTCCTATGTGGGCATTAGTGTATTACTGGCCCCTAGTATCAGATTTGAATAATATATTATCTCATCGTCCAGTGGCAATGAAGTTTCTTCAAGACGACGGTCTCATTAAGATGTGGTTCAACTTCCTTTCACTATTTCAAGGTAAGCCCACCGCTGTTTGCTCCCCCGCGATTTGCTTTCTTTTTGGTAATATGCTTAGGTGGGTCTAATTCTCTTACTCCATTGTGTCTTAAAAATTTTAGGAATGAATGTAAATCAGCGGGAAATGAATCAACACATTGAGTTCGAACCAAGTACTTATTATGCCGCCTTTTCCGCCGAGCTGGAAGCCAGTGCTAGTCCTATGTGGGCATTAGTGTCACATTTGAGAGATGAATCTACTGCACATTTGACTAGGAACTTGTTACGACATTGTCGAACGGAATTACGAAATTGGCTGGAGTCAATTAATTACGATATGGTCAGCGTAAGTAGTAGCTCGCTTAGTCTTGAGCTGAGACTTTCAGATTAGATTGTTAATACTTTTTTTATTTGTAGGGTGAAGCCATGCAAGTCACATTTCACCTGCCACTCCATCGTTACTTCTCGGTGTTTCTGTATCAAGCGGTTAAAGTTCAAGGCTTACGACTGGATGAGCTATTGCCAAATCCGTCTGAGCTTTTGGCAATTGTCCAACATCCACTCCGAGTGCAAGTTGCTTTCTATGAAATTATAACTGGTTTATGGGTACGGAATGGGCTGCAAATCAAGGGACAAGCAATGACATATGTCCAGTGCCACTTCTGTAACTCAATGGTAGATGCTGATTTATTCCTCTTGCAAGTAGCAATGATGAATTTGAACAAGGGAGAATTCATATCTTCAGTACTCGAAAAGTAAGATGGAGCAAATTTCAGATGTTAATTGTTTTAAAACCCTCGTGCTATGGATTACCTTGTAATGTTTGAATGAATACTGGAATAAATGTGCATTTCTAGGTTCCATGTATTGGAGTCCTTTAGCTTGTCAGCATTTCGGAATACATATTTAGAACCCGATCAAGAAGTCCTCATGATGGAGAACTGTTTAATCTTTCTCTCAACCCTCGTCTCAGTACGAACTTCTCTTGGAATGGAAGACAGTGAACTGGTTACTTTGGAAATGATAACGCTTCTTTGCATGGCGGACAAGACGCACTCACAACTTATGGAGCTCATGCCCGAGCGTTGCGGAAATAGCTCACAGTCAAGAGATTTTGAAAATGTTTTGGCCAAGGTTGCGGATTACCGTGCTCCGAATTTCGAGTCAAGCGGTAACATGTTCCAAGGGATGTACGTACCTAAGCCATTCGTTTGGGAAACAGTATACGACCCCATTTACATCCTCCTCCGTGCAATTCATCGCCGTGATTTTCAAACATCTTTGGATCGATTCACTGAATAGTAAGCGTCAGATTTTTTTAGAATTCCTGGAAATATGCTTGATTATGTGACTTACATTTCAATAGCGCAAAACAGTCAGGGAAATTCAAAGGAGCCGGATCGCCATGGCCTCCTTACAAAAAGCCTGGGAAGACGGCTGCACCTTACACTGATCCCAGGAATGTATTGTCAACCCGCGTCCTTCATAGCGTTGCTTTTATAATATTTTACAAAGCAGTAAATTCTGATACATCCATTCCGCAGCCTTCAGATCAAATGATAGCATTGGCAATCTTTTTACTCGAAATGGCGCTCAGTGTTTGCGATTCCAGCGGATCACAGGTTAGTTGGAAGTTTAGCGAGTTTAGTCAAATTTGTTATATTTGCTTCTTGTTAATGATGACCAATTTTCCAATTCAATTCCACAACCTATTTCAAGCAGGTCGCAATGCAGGAAGTAAACTTTGGGCGTTATGACATGAACTTCTCAACTTGGTTCAACACCGACTCGCTCTTTGCGAACTTAATAACAGAGGTGGACTCTGTTTTGGTTCAGCCTTATAACACTGCTTCTGACTCAGATGGTATGCATGTTATAGTAAAACTATTTAATACTGAGACGTTAACCATAAAATTGTAACCTTTTTCAAGATGCAGATATTAGTGAGATTGACATGGAAGTTGAAAGTCTAGAAGATGAGCTCTCTTATCATGAATTTGGGAGTGGAGCTGTGGCTACCTTGCATAGGCCGGAATGGAGACTAGCTATTGGCGGAGCTGGGGGAATTGAAACTGGGCCACGACCACTGGCTCTCATGGCTGCAAATCCAGGTAGATATATATTTTATACAAGTTTAATTGTTTCAATATATGATTCGATTTTGATTATATGAACTAGCTAAACACCCTTGTCAATTACAGGAGGCGCAAACCTTGACCAGCGCTCAATGGCTGCGCTAAGAGCGGCAGAGGAGCGACGGCGACACAGAAATCTACAATTAATTTTGGCGCCAGTCAAGCCAGTAGTCAGTGTTCAACGAATGGACGTGGAAAGAAGCACAGGGGTTAGACTTTCTTGTTAACACATGATCTTTATTGTAGGCTTGGATTTGGTAATACAATTGATGAAATAATTCAACTCATAGACTGGAGCGAGCGGATCTGTCGAGGTTCCTCTCAAGGAGTCAATTATTTCACTACTTTTGAAGTTACACTCCAAGCTCAGCTCTGCCCCTGACAGTTATGTACCATTCTGGGACACCCCTGAAGCGGAAGAAATAATCTCTAGTCCAACATCAGGATTGCAATGTGCAGAATCCCAAACGACGTCTTCCTGTCAGCGTTTTTCATATGCTGAACTGTATTCTTTGTTGAACGGGAAAGACGGCGGTGAACCTGGTACCATAGGGGATGGTCCATTCTTTGTAAAAAAGTTATTGGATCAAATAGGAGCGAAGGATGAGGCGTGTCGGTTGTACATCATAAAACAGAAAGAAGCTATTTGGCCAAAA
This sequence comes from Orthonychiurus folsomi, assembly GCA_036851895.1. Taxonomy (NCBI): domain Eukaryota; kingdom Metazoa; phylum Arthropoda; class Collembola; order Poduromorpha; family Onychiuridae; genus Orthonychiurus; species Orthonychiurus folsomi. The sequence goes on from JAAXYW010001165.1 coordinate 22,853, forward strand.
ACTTCCGATGACGAAGGATCAAAGCAAAGTAATCAGAAGAGTTTAGACAAGAAGCGACTTGCTCAAGAGAGTAGAGAAAAATTAATGCGAGACATGAAGAAGAAGATGGATGCATTTAATTCCGCCAATAGGGATGAACTTTATATGGAGGGGGATATCAGCATGGGGAGTGGCAGTGCTGGATATTCTCCTTCCGACCATGACTTTGACCAGGAATCAATGCAATCAGCACAGACTATCAAACCAATCGAATATGATTGTGTAATTTGTAATCAGACTAGTCCTAGTACACGGGATAATCCGGTTGGATTAGTAATTCTGCTTCAGGCATCAAGCACTCTTGGACACCGGAGAAGAATGGGTAAGATTTTGACTCCTTTAAAACTTCTTGCTTAATTTGAGATTTGTTCGGTGTTTATGCTTTACTTAAAACTTGTTGAGCAGGTACCGCTCCGAACATTTTACCCACAAGCGATGAAGAACAGCTAACCAACGAGGAGGCAATGACTTTCCAAAATGACTATAGATTTGAAGAATTCAGAAGGAATTTTGATGACAGCTCGTGGCTGATGAGCTTGGCAGCTGGGTGGGAAGGTGGTATTCACGTACAAACATGTGGTCACCACATTCATCACGAGTGTCTGAAGGGTTATTTGTCATCTTTGAAAAGTCAGCAAAGACAGCATAACATTTCAGTTGATAGGCAAGTTTTTCTAAAGCGAACCCGCTTGATGTTGTGTGCCCAGGTCATGCACACTGTACACATGATGCTAATCTTTGTTTAATGTTTGTCCGCAGAGGCGAGTATTCCTGCCCTATTTGTCGGCAACTGGCGAATTCATTTCTACCATTATCCTCTGAATTCGGGTCACGACAAGCGGCCCTCGTCAAGGATCACAAGACTGGCTATCAGCAGCTCACGCCTGAAATCACAGTACCAGAAATCCCATCCTCCTTCCACTCAAACATTGCCCTGGAAGTCATGAAGCTTCTCAAGGATTGTGTAGATCATGCAGAGAATTCAATGATGATTGAGGCGATGAAGAAGACAATGGAGGAAATGACGAATATTACACCGCCAAAATTTAGAAAGGTAACAACAGTTCACTAGATTCTGAACCTTGACAAATGAGGAGATCAGTACTTAGTACATGTGTTTTTTGTTATATTAGATGGGAGCCGAGCCTCAGCCTCACAGCATAATGTTGTTCCTTAATTCTATAGCAAGGACGAACCTAGAATTGGAAATTGTGCATTGTGGTGGGAACCTGTTAACAGTCCCATCTGATCCCCAACCATCAACTTCGAATGCGCCAGCCTCGTCAGCAATCAATAAGCGCTCTTGCCTCGGTGAGTGCTTTATTTTGTGGAGTGAGACGGAAAGAGGGATTGT
>JAAXYW010001166.1:0-24240 GCA_036851895.1 Orthonychiurus folsomi
CCGGAAGGGGGAAAATTTTTATTTTAAAGAAGAATTTGTCGTTTTCCGCGACGGGTTTGACGGGATTAAACCCGTGCGCAGCACGGGCAAGGTCCTAGTTCTGAATAATAACCGTTTTGAATACGGAATGGATTTGCCGGTTGATTGACTATGTAACAAATTCCCTTTTCCAACCTACGCAGAAATATGTAATTTCCCAAAGAATTTACAGGAATAGATATACTTTAAAATTCATCCAAAGAGAAATCAAAGCAATAACTGCCTGCGCCTTGTAGAAAGCCCGTATAATTCACGGAAGTATGGATTTTTTGTAGTTTTAGTCAATTTGAATAGTACTTTGTGACGTGGATCATATTTGATTGAAGAGATGGCATACAAGTGATGAGATCCGGATTCCAAAGCGAAGGGGTATCACTCAACATTCCCTCTACATTGTACCTTGTACAATACATGACACAGATTGAAAATCCAAATGTAAATCCTCCAACAACATGTCACATTCGCATCACCTAGTCGGAGTGTGTATTTCCAACTGGGAATTTCAACGTAGTTTCATATCATATGGCAAAATACACTTTTTATTTTAGTTTCCTTTCGAAATGTTCTTTTGTATAAACCATGGATCCAAAACTGACTTTGACATTCTGCATTACATTGCCTTTAAATTTATAGCCAGCTTTTTTTACCATTCATCATGCTTTGCTTGCTGGAAAACATAGGAAGTTGAGCTGCAACCTTAAACTTACTGTTCGTAGTATGATTTGATTTACCGCGAAACGGAAAAGACTTCGGATTTATTAGCAAAATATTTCTCAAGACACGTGCATGGGAATGTGCAGATATTGAAATTGCATGGATTTCAGAGTAAAAAATTGTTCAACGTGTCATCTACGAAAATCCCGCGTTCAACTGAAGAAATCTTTAAAGCGGTCCAAGTTTTTAATTTATATCCACTGGCCTCGGAGCTCATTTGTAAAAAAAAATTGATTAATAATAATTTTATTTTACTGATTTTAACCGTTCCTAAATGATTTTAGTTAAAGAAGTATGTGAAACATGCAACAAGATACAACAACCGGCAGAACCGTAGATCAAGTTTGTTAAGCAATTTTTCTTAATTGAATTTCAAAAACTAAATGAGGATTGTCCCTTGCATTCTGTCAATTTTGGGATCGCTATGCCTTTGTATGGCATATTCTTGAGGTTATTTTATTTAGCCTCTCTCAGTTTTGCTTTATTTTTAGTAAATCTAATTACTACTAAATGTTCACATTCCTATTTGAATTAAGTGTGTTGGAATTTTTATTTAGAAATTACTACATTACAACATTCAACCTCACCGTGTTCTATGTACCTATTGTTATTCCTATTAAATGATACCTGCTTCTTGCCACGAATACGAATGGGCATGAACCAACATCACATTGTGAATTATGAGTCCCCTGTGATAATTCATTCNGTGATAATTCATTCATCCATAAATAATCTGTCAAAGGATCCTTGCATCTGGATAGAACAGATCAGATTGCACCTGTGTCTTTCATCGAGTAACCTACAGTTTTGTACAAAATTACCTAAGAAATGATCAACCACTCGAAATTGACACAATAAATCATGAGTTTAATGGAACCACTTGTTTAGTTTTACCATTGTCTAAATCTACACGGGTGGTGAGTACTGCGGCGAAGGCGAAGTTAATCAGTGTATTTTTTTATGAAGCAAAATGTGGCAAAAAGAAACTATCAGACAGGCGTGTACATTCGTTTGAACGAAGGTATATATGAACAAATTGGAATTATGCTCATTAAAATAAAATCCATTTGAAATATTTCATTTTTGTAAACAAATTAGAAACTTATTGCTGAAGTTTAAGCCTTGGCATAAGCAAATCACACATTGCCAAATGCGACCACATAAAGTTAAAATTTAATGAGCAATAAACTTGCTGTACATATTAGATGACAAATTTAGCTTGTTTCAATGTATTTCCCCCACTATGCTCTGTTTTCTACTGAAATAAAGCCTTCATCAATTATTAGTGCCAAAACCAATCTGCGCTGCCCATTGATATGAAAAACAACACAGTACATGTTAAGGAGCTTGGTGTTCGGATTTCAGCAGAAAAACACGCACTTAGTCCTTAAGTTGACTAATTAATTGGAAAGCTTCATATAATCGCTCCCAGGAACAAAAGCCTCTTAAGAGTGGTTGACTAATCCGGTTTGAATGGATGGCTTGGCGTGGCATGGGTTTTGGAAGACTTCATAATCGCCATCCAGGAACTAATCCTGAAAGCATGCAAAATGCACATAAGACTTTGTGGTGTACGCTTTTGGTGGGAGAAATCCGAGAGAGATGGTTCCACCCGAGACCCGACCCTTCACGTTTGTAACCCTTTAAAAAATCTAAAGAGGCTCACCCTTTTGCTAACGTGTGTATCTATATCCTTCATTCACCAAATAAGTATACACAAACTAATCATCCAATAAGAAAATATAATTTTTGGTATTATTAAATCCGCATATTACAAGTTTGAGGCAGTTCGTTCCCTATTAAACTTTAACACAAGCTGATATCACCTGAATAAAGTTTGCACAGAATGAGTATGAGTTGTAACGTTAATGTAATTAGGCAATGAGATTATATAGGTTTATGCTATGTACTGCACAGCCACAAAAAAATGAAGATTGGTTTTGGTATTTGCTTCTATTTCATAATACGATTGTAAGTTGCGCTAAAAATGCATACACATGCTATGGGCATTTGGGATTTATCCGATCTTGAGTCAGAATTATCGTTATTTAGTGATTTTTAAAATAATTAAGATTTTTATATTTTTTCGCTTAAATGGCTACGGCCACAGGGTCTGCTGAGTTTGACTACATAAACACGAAATTATGCTATGACGGAAGTACGATGGATTTGTCAAGGCAAAGACGGATGTCAATTGTCTATTTCATTACATAAGATGCTGGTATGACAAGTGTAGGCAAGTTTCTTTAAAGACGAGCAAATACACTTAAAGACGACGGCGTAACGAAGCACAGCACATGTGTCCATACCAAATAAATGCGTACGTGTATGTGTTCTTATCCGCAAATCCTTAAAAATACCGACTCCACACCTCAAACTCCTATAAAATTTATTTAATAGGTTTGTGGGTGGATCCAGGTCAAACCCAACCCCGGATTTATGGAAGGCTGTAAAGGGAAAACCGTTGTAAAAGCTTTTCTTTCGAGAAAGTAAAAAGTTTTACAACCCGTCGTCTGTGCTCTGATAACTATCATTGAAGACTTTCTGACGTGAGGTCATGAAAAGCATGGCAGAAATAATAGTGTGTAGCAGGTGCCACGAAGGAGTTGGACGACAAATGAATCCCTGCGGGTTCTTATTGGATTTTCGTGCGAAGAATTAAAATTTGATTTCATCTATTTTTTTGCCGCTGAAAAAAGTGGAGGATTTCCTTGATTGCTCTGTGTACACATTATTGTAGCATATGCATGTGAACGCGTGGCCGGCCGCCGCGGTAGCCTTGAAAATATGTGTGAATGTCAACAATCAATCCGACAAATGCATGGGAATCATGACGTTCGTCTAAATTTTTATTTCATTTACGCTAAGGACATTACAGTGTGTAGTTTTCTCCAGAATTCCCCCCCTAAAAGAACTAAACAAACTTAGGATTCAAATAATTTATTTAGAATTTAATTCAAAAAGTTAAACGGCTTTGTAGTACTGAACGTAAATATGTCAATATTTTTAAACATTTTGTTTTCCAGCCTGATTGTTGGTAAGATTTCATAATATTTTTAATATTTGGCTAATATTTGCATTCCATATACTTCTGTGCAGTTGTCATCGGATTTTCACAAAACCCACGCCCGTACATTGAAAATGGGAAGTTGAATTCACCAATGACCGCTACATTTATTTCAGCAAACGGCCAATACATACCTAGTAAATAAATATTATGTATTTAATCAATTTGTAAAACATAGAAATGACATTAGAGTTTTTTTCTCATCAGATCAAGAGCAGCAAATGAATATTACACCCAGGCCGTCCCTTCTTCAAATGCTTTCCCCGCATCAATACGTGGATAGAACCGACGAACCATCATTTCCTCAGCAAAATTCGCGGATTCATAACATTCAATTGTATCGCCAGGATCCACAATCACGCCTCCCCTACACACAATTAAATACAAATTTATTACTTGGGTCGGTTACAAAATATGACAAAAATTTCGCTAGAAAACCGTACAATGACAAGTACCCATTTACTCCGCCTGTGATCAAATACAAAATTGGTGTCATCTCTGACATGGATAAGAATTCCACGACGGTGAATCCTTCAAAATCAGATCCTCCAAAAATGTGGGGCTCATACCTGAAGGAAGGGACATTGTCTATTCAATTTAATCCAAGAAATCCCGAGCTGTCAAAAGTTAGTAATCCATATTCTCAATATTATTTTTGGCGAAAGAATTTTGGACTCAAATTTACTGATTTCGCATTTCCACCTGCATGTTACCTTATCTCGCCTTTTTACTTGGAAAGTAACATGGAAAATGTGCGAAATCTGTAAAAATACGTGCGTTTTTATCGTTGTCTGAATTTATTATCAAGAGATTTTAGAAGGTAAAATAGTAGGCTTTTGAATTTTTGAGACTTTGAGGATTGGTGAGTTTGGCGGGACTTGAGGTTTTGGCGGGATTTGACAATCTTGTGTATCTTGGTAGCGCAGCCCACGCCCAGCGGGACTTGTGATGTATTCTAGTTCATAATTTTAAATTTTTTTAAAATGATTACAGGTGAGTGCTGAATGGGTCAAAGATTCAGCTCACAAAATCCTGTCTGGCTACAACTATGTTGGTAGGGGAATGGAGCTTTCAACGTTGAATATTTTCAATGGACGAATCATCACTTGTGATGACAAAACTGGGATTGTATTTGAATTACCATCAATTAGTAATAGGTCGCAAATAGATCCTGTGCCTTGGGCCATATTGGCGGATGGGAACTCCACTAGCCCCACAGGTAATAAGATCGCATATTTTTTGCATATAACATTTTCAATCAAAATATTACCAAAATTTCAAATTATATATGAAATACAATATCGTTGGTTAAATGAGATTAACATGGCATTTTTTGATTATTTTTTTAAAATTCAAGGATTCAAATGTGAATGGGCCACAGTCAAAGACGAACATCTTTGGATCGGAGGGCATGGGACTTCAGAGGAAAGAACGGATACAAATTCCACACTCAACAATAACTACAAATTTGTGAAAAAGATTAGCGCCGAAGGAGAAGTCACACATTTGGATTGGAGGAGTCATTTTGATAAAATGGCTCAAGCCTTGGATATCAAGTATCCAGGTAAGTTACCACTCTACTTAAATTTTCAAGGGTGTCTGTTTTCAATATTTTTTATAAATATGTCATGCAAAATATAGGTTATGTAACCCATGAGGCAGTTGGCTGGAGTGATATTCTCCAAAAATGGGTATTTATGCCTCGCCATGTCAGCAAGGTCAAATTTACATCTGATGCAGTCGTCAAACCCGGAAGTAATGTCGTACTTTTGGCAGATGAACAGTTTGATAATATAAATGTAAGTTGTCCGTCCGTCCTCGCCTTATGTATGCATCTAAATCGAAATACAATACAGAAATAATTATGATTATTGTATGTATGTATTAAAATGTATTCGTGTTTAGGTCATACGAGTCGGGAGTCCAAATCATGGATTCTCCGGTTTCAAATGGATTCCAGGTACGAGAGATCAAATCGTTGTTGCCATCAAAACTCTTGAAAACAAAAAAAATGGGACGACGGAATCCTACATCACGGCATTCACTCTGGAGGGCACAGTTCTTCTCAAGGAGACAAAATTTGCAGACCAAAAATTCGAAGGGATCGAATTTATTTAAATTTCTTCTATAATTAACTTTCTATTTGTAATTTACATTTTATTAGAATGCATTCCACTCATTTTGCCTTTGCGACGCGACCACGACTCAACGAGTTGTATTAATTTCGCAGATTTCGCGACGCAAAGCGTGTGTAGTTGTGTTGATTTGCTAAAAATAAACTGAACCCAAAAAATTATGGGAATTGGTATTACAGGAAGATACAGCTTTATTTGACCGTTTTAAGGCTACGTTCATAGGCTTTTGATATCTCTTTGTTTCAGGTGATTGCGATTGATTGATTGTGAGGTTGGTCAAAGTGGAAGCTACAGCTCAAAATTAAAATCCATCCATTCCATTTTTTACATTCTAAATAGTATTGGGGGAGGGGACATTCAAACTTTCCCTCGGTTTCAATTTTACTATAACTTATGGTTAAACGACCAAGACTCAGTTTGTAATCCACAAAGGGAATCCTCGAATTAAACATTCATTCGCGCGGAAAACTATTCTGCGATTTATTGCTGAGTATTTGCAACCTAATCTAAGGGGAAATTTAAAATCCGTTTACTGTTTCAGTTTAATCCAACTAAACTAAAATCAAATTAAAGATTATTTCCGATCCCATCAAGTTGTAATGGAATTCTCTCAAGAAAGAAAACCTCTCAATTAACATGACGGGCAATTCAGAAGATTTCCTAATTAAAACTATTGAGGGTTTACGAATAGTATTGAGGGTAATATTGCCATACATTCAGGTACATTCAAAAAAATTGGATAATACGTTCCATACAAAGTGCCCGGGATAAATTTGAAACTAAATTTGGTCCGAGCGGGTACACATTTTGAAGATCTAAATGCACTTGGTAAGGTTGATGAGTTTTTTTTGTTTTTGAGATTTGCGGTCGAGGAATCCTCTTCCTGTCAGCACAGCCGCGGCTTGCTGTTTGTTAATCTAAAAAAACAATATTTTCAAAAAATATTAAATGTTACAAATACATAAAGTTGGACTGTAAATCCATATATTACCGTGATTACCGATAAGTCTCTTTTGTGACGATCACACGCTCCGCTCCAGGAAAATAACTGCATTCATATTCAATACAATGGAGAGAGCTGCCCCACTCGGAATGTTGAGAGTCGAGGAGTTTGTAGAATTTCACTTGAAGGGAAACAACCATGTCACCGCCGACCCCCAACTACAAAGAAAACGAAATACACAAAAACCAATCATCAACTTTTTCAAAAGGTGAAGGCCGCCACTAATTACAGCACAGTAAGTCACATGCTCAAAATTGATTTCCCGGTTTTTTTTGCATGTCTGCAAAACCCCAAAGTTTACATGGCGAATCCGCGAATCACATGAGAAAAAAACTGAGCTTGGAAAAATCCTTCGTTACATGCTCAAAATTGATTTCGCGGTTTTTTGCACGCCTCGTTTTCTACAAAGCTTACACGGCAAACCACATGCAAAAAACCCGAATTTGCAAAATGGTGTGTGCAAAATCCTTTGTTTTTCACATGAAAAAAAACCAAATCGGAAATGAAACTGTGGCGGGGCGGGATTTTGGGTCTCCATTGATTGGAAAGGGCGAGAATCCCATCAATAAGACGAGGGATATTTTATTTGTACGAGTTTCTTATGTATGTTTTTGTTATGTATCAAATTGATTTCAAAACACTGACTTGCATGATGAGAGGAATGTCGTGTCGCACACCATTTTTGGAGACGGGAACCCCATGCGTTGAGTATTGAGCTGAGTAGGCCGAGGCTGTGCTGTCCCGTGACTTTTCCGAGCATTCCAGCTCTTGATTTTGCACCTGGACATTCCTGAAATTGAGTGTGACAAATCATAATGGGGAAAAGATTGAGGGCTCATGCATACGAGGGATCATTAGTAAGTTTATTAGTCATTTGGATGACCATCTGCTCCATTCCCAGGAAAAGGGGTGATGATGATAATAACTACTACCGTCTGCGTCTATTCAAACAACACAAATGAGCACAACGACACCTGATTTTATGGACTGGACGGCCACGGGTTCGGCAGTCGGCACGCACTTTGTTTTACCTTTTGACGCGTTTTCCCATGCATGTATGGTTAATTAATGGGGAGGCAGGGCCCGGCCTGGCTTGGGCGAATGAGTTTTCTTTTCTTGAATTTTTGCATGAATGATTCGGTTTTCTAGGCTAAATATTTCTAGCAGAAAATTTCACATCCTCCACCAATTCCGGATTTCTTGTCTATACAAATGCTAGTAAACTTTCTCGGTGAATTTGTACCACGTCAAGTCATGTCATGTGTCCAGATTTGCATGCTTCAGTTTTTATCGCATCTAAGCAAAATATTTACTAATGCCAATAATACACTTCTGGTAGATAATATGCAAATTATCTCCCAGTTCCTTGTTTTTGTCACTTTTTCCCATAAATTTGAACCTAGTCATGTCATGTCATGTGTCAAGGTAAGGTATGCATTCCCCGTCAAGCTCCTTTCATTCCAAGAAATTGACGCATTATAAATTGTCTCTGTCAAGGATATCCGTAAAATGAAGGGGGATCTGATTGTAATTCGACGACTCCATTTTTCATTCAGCACATTTCATTCCATTTCCACCTACGACGCGACGCCTACATCTTACAAATCCCGTCAAAGTAAATCCAATGCAATGCATGACGTTGACAGGGTCTGCATACACACATACGGCATACTTCCACCTACCGTACCGCCGCGATATGACGGCAAACATTGACATTTTACATTTTGTTATTTTTTCTAAGAAAAGAAATACATACGAGGGTTGATGATTGATAGGAAGGAAAAGTGGGCCACTCTGCCAGCCACATTAAAATGGAGAAAGGAAAAACGACGCATTTTTGGCTTCCCTTTGTGTTCCACAGTAGAAATCAAGTGGATGGGATTAATCCAGTGTGTCAAATGGACTCAAATAAAACGAAATACGGATGGACTCGTATGTAATACAAGGTGAAACGGATTCCGGAGCCGAGCGGGCGCCCATGCTGTGCAGTAGTGCAGTGCAATGGACAACTTCACATTTTTGTCCAAAATACAAAACTCAGCTATTTGTGGCGTTGTGGCTTGGAGACCCCATTTGGTGTTTTTCTTTCCAGGTTTGACGACGACGACGACGCCTGCCATTGCCATTCCTGTGCGTGCGCATGTCCCTTCCCAATACAATGGGAATGGCAAGGCGGAACTCAAAAACTCAGGACGAGGCAATTTTGACAACAAAAGAAGAGTTGGTGATGCATGGCACATAAAATACGTACAATTCCCTTTTCCAGGTGTTTTTTGCAAAAAAATACAATACCGGGGGAGGTGACGTGACGGCGACGGCGACGTCCACCTTGTCTTGACAGGGTGGGTTTGACTGGACTGACTTTAACACTGGAAACAGACAAATTAGTTCAAGCTTTCAAGAATTTGATACGACTACGCGACTACAAAAGGGAGTTTATTTTTGTATGTATGGCCACAAGTGGTCTGTGGCCTACTTTAGAAAAAATTTTGTTTCAAAAATGAAACCAAGTTCTGTTTTTTGGTTAGGTTATCTTCGGAGTGGTCAAAAATTTAAATAAAGTAAATTTCAGAATACTTTATTACATTTAAAGATCCCGACCCGATGCATCTAGAAGACTGAATTCTATTTATAGGCTTTAATATAATTTTTAAAACGGCGTTTGACAATATAATGTTTTAAATCTGATTTGCAGTGGCCAGATTACTGGAAGTAACCTATGAGCTAGCTATTTACAAATTCGCTACAATTCAACCTGAGGGATTTATTTTTAATCATATTTGAGATGTTTTGTAAAACGCAATTGAAGGAAGGAGCAAACTTGGTGCGAATTCGAAATTAACCCTGTAACCTTTTGAAATGCTGTGCCCTTGCCTTGCTCTCACAATTAATATTTCATGTAGTGTATTGTATTCCCCATTCAAACCATGTTTAAATTGCCATTTAATAAGTCAATAGACTTGAGGGCTTCGGCTTCCCTACAGTTAATTCATTTTGACAAAGGGACGCTTACTGCACACAATGAAACATGTTACACGTAACAAGGGCGTGTGCCGAAGTGGATGACAAATTTTGCAAAACTGCGTGATGCGTGACTGACGGCAGTAATGTTAGAATGTGCGTAGCTCACATTTACATAGTCAAAGTTTCCCGCCAGACTATGATACGCTACGCACGAATCCCCGGCCTATTTACTTCCATGTTATGTGTCATGGCATGGCCAAACTTCGGCTTAAGGTTCAGGAATTTCCTTACTTTTTTTTTCAAAAATTTTTAAAATTGCAAGCAGTAATATGGATTTCTTTAAAAAAACGATATTTCGTCTTTCACACTTAAATTCTGAACAAAACTAGCACTAGCACTAAGCACTGTTACCAGCCCCACCCAGCAACGCAACGGGAACGGCTAAAAGCAAAAAAAATGACTCATTCTCCGCAATCCTTCAATTACGCAAAATAACAGAGTGAGTGAAATCGATCCAAGGTCTTTTGATGGGTTCGTTGAATGTAAAATTGTGGGTCCTTGCAATTTCCCTTCCTTGGACAAAGGGGGGATTTCATCGGTCAGAGGTACAGGTTCAGCCATGCCACGCCACGCCACGCGACTTGCCAGGTCACAAAACCGCAATTAGGACCCACCATTAGCCCAACGGAGATGGCAGCCTGTATTTGTCGTCGCCTTGGATCATAAAGTTGAAAGCTACCCTTTCTCGGGTGCGACTCACATGAAACTTTGCAATTAAGCAAGCATGGATATAACATGCACCCAGAGTAGGATAATGTTAATGCCTTACAACTATTTGGTCATTGATAAATTTGAAATAAAAAGAAAGGGACATGGCTATGGCATGGGATAAAGTGAGTGCTATCAAATTTTACTTTACTTGTAGGATAAGTTACGTAAGGTTGATATGAATATGTCGGGTTTGGTATTGAACAGCCTTATTTTTGTATTTAATAGCATTTATTTTGTTGCAAAACAGCAGAACTGCGCGTGGCGAGTATTGGGGCGGACTTTTATATTTAATATGATTTGTTTTGCACTTTCTTTTTGACAATGTGAAGAGAGGGGTAATTTATTATGGAGTTTTTTTGTGCAAAAACAGTATGGTGGAAAGCAGTGTTGTAGCTTTTATATTTAATTTACAAAATATATATGGTTGTGTCTTACACAAATTGTGGACTCAAAGGACCATATGCTCTAGTTAACAACTGAACTACCGAACGAATTTTCTGAAAATCAGAGCTAAAGTTATTTAGTACCTAAGTTTGTATACTTGTTAAATCTTAAGATGGGTACATGCTACGAAGTATGTATATTAATTTAAATTCATTTAAAACCCAATGAGAGATAGTATGTAGTTTTATATATTTGCACTAGGTTATAATTCAACGTACGTTATTGGATACAATTGGCTTCGCCTACAAGTGACAATGTCACGGTTCACGCCGTGCCGCGGCCGCGATGTCATATAAAAAAGGGTCATGGCCTTGGCCTCAGAAGATACAACACATCAATCACACTGGATATCCTCCCATCTAAAAGTGTCTTCTTTTTTATTTAGACTGACTCCAGTCCTTGATGAATGCACCTAATGCGAATGGCAATGTAAGCCCGGAAAATCCCCCGGTATCCAAATTCCCGGTTCGACTAATCTGGGTTTTTTTCCCCGTCGAGTCGCGCGCCTTGCCCACCTCACGCCGCGCCGCGGCGTTCGTCCAATTCCCTACCTTTTCCCCAAGGGAATCATCTGACACTATCACATCCTTCATTATCAGCAATACACAACAGAATCTCATCCATTACACCCTGGATTTGGCACACTTCACACAGCAAAGGCCAACCTATAATTTTTTGCATTTGTCAATGTCAAGTCACTTTGTCACTCGCGAAAGTCCTCCTCTAGCGCGGTGCGGCGAGCCTCCCACTGCCGCCACCGCACTGCCACTACCAATGACGACACGAATAAAAGAAATAATTTGTAAAGAAAAAAACCATTTCGATTATGCCGAAGGTAATGGTAACTTACAGGAGGAATTGTGGGGGTTTGAATGAAAGGTCAACTCGGTAGGAAGTATCCACGGATAATTTGAGTGTTCGCGGGAGTTTGAATCTTTGGCCGTCCTGCTTCATGTACACGGGGCAAGGGTCACCATCCTTGCGAATGGAAAGTGTTACCTGGAAATCACAACACAATATATATGGAATTTTTGCAATTTTTTAAACCTAACCAGAATTACTATCTAGTTTTATTACGAAAGTAAAAAAATTCGGTACGGCATTAGCTTTAGCAAAATGTCAAATGTTTTTTCAGTAATTTTTTGACGGAATACACCAATGGACTAGAGCAATACCTGCAGCATGTCATCGCTTTTCTCAGTAAAGGAATATGATGTGGCGTAAGCATTAAGCATTAAGCAAAATGACAATAATTATTCTTGTGAATGGAAAGTGTTGCCAAGAAATCACAAACAAACATATGCAGGCATGGTTAGTATTTTTTTAAAAAGAATTTGTTACAGATTTGGTATTCTTTATTAAGGTGTATATTTTACAAAACGATAGGCACATTGATGCAATCAAAAGTACGGATTAACTTATCCCACGAGCGACACAACTTTGTTTACCTAATACTTTTCTAAGTTAAACCAAAGAGAATCGTGCGGCGTAAAAGCATATGCAAAATAGTAAATGGAAAATTCGACAATGGCATGGCGTGGATGATGGAATCCAAGCATTTTTGGACGGATCCCTTCAAAATTCCAAAATGTCATCTGGATATTTCCTAAGCCTGTGATGAAATAAGGAGATGATGAGGTGCAAAGAAATACGACAAAGACGGAGACAAAAATTCATCCACTGCTGCCATTCCGTTGCTGCTTTTGCGCTTCCCATGCATAATGGACTTAGAATGAAGGGGGAAGAAAAAATACGTGTGATTTATGATTGAAAGAAGGCTGTCGTCGTCGTCGTCAAAGACAACTCCTTTGCATTTTTATTCAACGAATTCGCAATTCGCACATTCATTCATTCCCCTTGAGCCAGGACTTATTTTATTATATGCTCCCCCCAAAAGACGAAGGATCCTTTACCTTTTCCCTCATTAATCTTTGCCTTCTTGTGACGCACTACGGAGGGCCATTTAAAAAAGGATGAAATATCCTGTGTAAAACTCCAAACTCCAGATACCGGTACGGTATATAAAGTAATTTGGAATTCGGACGTACCGTACAGGCAGTCAGGCGGGTGTCGGCCCATGTTGAACAGCATTAAGAATTCAGGAGTAATTTCTCTGGAGTCTGCTATATATTTATCTCCTGTCGAATCCCTCCCTACTCCACCATCCCTCTCCTTCGTACCACTCATTTGTTCACTCCTGGATTCCAATGAATTATTCACAAACACAGAATATCTTGGAGGGGGGAGATAGATGCCTCGGATTTTAGAAAAAAATTTCAAAAGGACAAGTTCAGGATTTAAAATGATGACGCAGGAGCGCCGCTCAAAATTTTAAATATTATTTTTATAATATGCCGTTTGTCTCAGTAGTTTTGTATCGGCTGTGCTAAAATGGCGTACAGATTTTAGTGTGCCAATCCAGCAAATATCTGAATGCGATCTGCGAGATAGAACTCATTTTGGTTTTAGGAAATTCCAAATCAAGATACTTTTGAGTCAAATTTAGAAGTGAAATTTGTCAATAGATTTTCTAATGCTGATTACTGATTGCTATGCGCCATTACACAATTCTTGATTTTCGCGCCGGATGATAATTACAGATAATAAAGTACATATTACAAACGCAATTATAGGTCCGGATCCACCGCGGCTCAGTACTACTGGCAAAAAAGGAATTAAAAATCTAGGATGGAACTTTTTCGACCTAAACAGTCAGTTCGTTTGTAGCTGTTTTACAACTTTAATGTCTGCGATTTACAATAGATTGGATAGAAGGGTTTCAATTTCAAACTTACAAGTGCATGCACACATTAAATTCTGTCAATTTGCCTAGAATTTGTATTACCTAGTCTACAAGAATTTCACATGACTAATTAATGGGTAGTAAACACTTGAAAATTCAAAGAAATTTCCCCA
Organism: Orthonychiurus folsomi; assembly: GCA_036851895.1. NCBI lineage: Eukaryota > Metazoa > Arthropoda > Collembola > Poduromorpha > Onychiuridae > Orthonychiurus > Orthonychiurus folsomi. The sequence goes on from JAAXYW010001166.1 coordinate 14,054, forward strand.
ATGCAGTCAGCAGTATGAATTGCAAATATTGAACACATAACTCCTCCGAGCAAAAGCAGGTAGCAAACATTATACCCATGCGTGCGTGCAAAGCACATGGGGAAATCTGCAGTTGAATTATTGCAGGTTAAATTGTGCAAAGCTTAATACTACTGAAATCCGACTCCGACCTCCTCAGGTAAGGAAGCAGGGGAAAAGCAATGTAAACGACGGCGGAGGCCGGATTTCTGTGGTGGAAAGGAAAATTAAACAACTCAAGTTTTTATTGCAAAATAAATTTTTCAAGAGGAAACCTCCGCATTCCTGCAATGACGTGAAGCAGTGCAGTAGAAGTAGAATTGCTGTGCGAGCAGTGCGGGTGCTCAATGTAATGCTATTAACTTGTATTCTCGTTTTCCGGACTTAAAAGGACTAGGTCTTATCAAATTACGGTTCACTACTTAAACCGACGTACTTGTGAAAACCAAGGGTTGGGGATACCCAGACTGCATGTATGTGAGACAAACTCTTCCTTCTCCGCATGCATCCAACTGATCGCGTAATACTCATTACTAAATAATGCAATGTGCATCGACCTAAACTCCTAATGTTGTGCGCTCCGTTCTATTTTTGGAAGTTTTGAAAGATTTGAACGTGATTTGAGGATTTCAGGTCCAGACAACTCCAGAATCACATTTTTAGGTCACGCCACGCCATATGAAAATATCAAACACTAAATTCTATTTGGCTGTATGTATTTGTGGTTTAGTTTATCTAATAGTTTCATTTTGACAAGGCTAGTACAATGTAGTCACAGAGGTATTATGTAATGTACAGATTTATTACCACAAAAAAATATAAAATATTTAAAAACATAGACTGCCCAACCAAAATTCCACTGAGAAAATTTACAAATCGCTATTAAAACGGATTCTGACAGCAGTTTTGCCAGAATCCGTAACACGATTGTTGTCGGCTGTAAGCTAACCAAATTTTAATAGTTAAATTCATTATAAAGAAAAATAATCTTGAATAGCTCAAATGCCTAGCCGCATATCCAACTGAGATAGCCCACCGAAGCCGAAGGCTAAATATAAATGCCAAGGTCGAGCTGAGATTGTCAAGTAATTTGCATCAAAATAATAGGACCTGAAGGGACCAGCCATACGTACGTAAAAAGAATGGGGAGAAAGCACATTTAGCTTATAGTAGAGATTGAAAGGAAGCTAATTACCCGCCAATGCAGGGCCGTGCCACCCACCACCTAGAAAAGAGGTAAAACAGATTATGCGATTAGTACGTGGTCCTTTCTATTTAATTAGTCGCGTATCCTCTGCATGTTAGGGAAACGCACATACACAGGTAATGCGTTCAATTAGCAAAGCCTGCCACTGGCGACTCCGACGACTGCATTTCTGGATAGGAAATTGGGTCGACGAAACATTTCCCATTCTCCAACTACATAAAAACTGTGGAATTTTGTCGTTTGTATTCCTCACACGAGGCTGGGACTGATGGAGACGGGACTGATAGCTTAATTAAACGGAGGCCCGGACCTCAATTTTGAATTTTGAAATGAAATATAATTGAACACCCCCGGAAGCAGATGCAAATTTTTAAAAACCATCACCACGGTTTTCTTTTTTTTCTAAATTTGTATTTAAACTATAGCATTTGGTTCAAATTCGGTGGGCAGAGAAGGCGGAGGTTAGCACCTAAACGGTAGTAAACCAAGAAAAATACACATGTTGAACATTGAGAATTTTGAATTTGATTTCATTTTTTTTACACATTTAAAATTTTGAAACTAAAAATCCTCTCACCTTAAAAGTCCCGGCCACAGGATTGGGTCTCCTAGTTGAATTTGATTTGCTCATAGCCAACAGCTCACGCTCACGCTCTCGGCGACCAAAACATCCAAGGATTTCAACAATTCAAAATCTCTATTCCTGCCCACCATTATGAGGCCCATTGCCATTACGGAAGAGAGCACACAATTACATGATTACTCCCACTTCAACTCCACACCATTACAATCTCATCACTGAATTACTCATCATAATAACAATCCAAGATCAACACTTGTATGTATTTCACCCAAATTCGTACGTACCCTGCATTTTATTTAAACAACTTTGTTTCACGTACCGCATTGGGCACGGGACATCGTCGTCGGTTCGCCTCCGTCCGTCTCACAGCCCGTCCCCGACTGACTGACATGCCACTTTCACATTTCCTAAGTTTTTTGGCGGCGGCATTTTCCGTTCCGCTTTTTCCTCAACATGAATGGTAGGCAGGGAAGGAAAATACCCGGGTTGGTTTCGTCGTCGCGCACCGTAGCCTGGGTGGCCAGACCAAGTTTGTATTTGTACCTGTTTTGGGGGTGGAATTGCTTATGGGGTTAAGACACGCAGTGGACTTCAAGTACCAGTCAAAGTCGCGCACCGTGGCCTGGCTGGCCAGACCAAGTTTGTATTTGTACCTGTTTTGGGGGTGGAATTGCTTATGGGGTTAAGACACGCAGTGGACTTCAAGTACCAGTCAAGGCATGGACGGACGGACGGACGGACGGCAATTTGGCCACCGCGCCGCACCGTATGGCTGCAAGTACCATTGGATTGGGTGTGGGTCAGACCTGCTTTCCCCCTTCAAGAAAGTCAAAGATCCGATAAGACGTTACTCACACATAATGATTCACAGCGGATGCAATGCTCTTGTAATGCAATGGTATGCTATGCAGAGCAAGTCCTTGTTTTTGAATGTACGTAGATGTACGTATTCCGCATTCGTCTTCCCATACACAAAGAATCCCAGACACATGTGAAATTAGGATTAGGACTCCGCTTCCAAAACTGACTCCGGTTTAATTTACAAATTGTTTTTATGGGGGAAAATATGAGGATTTTTGAGAAAAGGACAGAATCGCAATTTTGGGAATGGAATGGATAGAAAGTGTAGTGCCGCCGCCGTGCCGTACAAGTCGTAATGCAAGAAGGTGGACGGAAGCTAAATTGTTCATTTCATCTCTGTAGATGCAATATGTACTGAAGACGTGGAGCTTGGGTATGTTCTGTAGATTTCAACATCGGAATCCTATTTAAGACGACTGCATTGGATTGGGGGTAAAGAATTCTGAAGCGAGCGAGCGAGCGTGGTCCGTGGCGTGGTTTCCATTCATAATTCATAATCTGAGTCGTCTTCCTTACTCCACTTCTCGTAATCATTGGGGTATCCATTCCCTTCGATGGACAGACACACACGTTTTATTTCTTTATCCATAAAAAAAAGTTTACACTTTGGGGGCATTGGGGAGGTTGTAGTGGGATTTCTTCGTCGTGGTTTCCGGGAAGCTTTTTGGATTCTCCGACCCTTGGGGGCAAGCATTCGTATTGCATTGGTATGGTATGGTAGGAAATGGCAGAGTGGTTATGGTGCGGTGCCATTTACATTACGGTACTTCCAAGAAAAATATCTTAGCATTCATATTATTGTTATATTCATATTATAACACATATTATATATGTTACAATTCCGTGGTGCCGAATCCCATAAAAATACACAAGTTAACGCATTCACACAGATTTTGCGTGTAAAATGCCTATGAAATATATTAATTAACTTTTTTTCTGCAAAAAAAAATGCTGATTTGTGTAGTAAAATGGCACCAGACAACAGTTCGCTTCAAAATGCGAATCCAGCCGAGTCCTACAACACACATGAAGCTCCACGCCGTGAATTGGACAGATTTAAGAAAAAGTGGACCTGGACCGGATTGAAATGTCAAGTCTGACATAAATAGGCAGGTGGGATCTCCAGGGACAAATAACTCTCCTGTTTATCCCTTTACACCGATTCCAAGAGAAAGTTCAATAATCTAAATAACAGAATCCCTTGTCCATGTTGCGCGCCTACTTCTACTGCAAATTGCATGCGTAGATTTGGCTTGTCGGGCTTTCCGGCGGGTAGGAATGGGGACAGGGGTAGTTCCGGGCTTCAGCTGGAATCGTATCTTCGACTTCAACGTCGTCCCTCCAAATACAAGTAATAAACTTGGAAAGAACACCTGGGTTTCCGTTATACAATATACTGCTACTGCTACTACTTGCTAATGGAATATTGCCTGATTTTAGCATAGGTCAACCGTAGTAATTGTGTATGATAATTTTACACCTGACGGTTTGCAATCTTCATTCACTTTAATTTCGATCCTGCTCAAAAATCTATTTTTTATCATAACCAGGTAAAACTTATTAAAAAAAACCGCCTAGCTTAAAACTAATTCAGTAATTTGTATAATTATTTTGTAAGTAAAGTATATACTATACCACAAAAGAGTTAAATCTTAAATGTACTTGTCATAATAGTATAATTGTAATTTACAAATAAAAGACATACAAGTACCTTAAATAATGACTAGATTACAATTAGGAAATAATGATCACAGTATACGTACGCTGCGCTGACTCAATGACCACGTACGTTAGATAGTCATAATGCTATAGCTAATTAAATAATAATCTACGCTAAAGTCGGCAAAGATCTGTACCCCCATTTAGTTCTGGAGCCGGACCTCGATTTCGTCACCGAAATGAGTAATCCAAAAATGAGGGTGCAAATTAGAACCAGGATCACGTGCCAAGTGAATGCTGTAGCACCAAACATGATCATCATGATATTATCGTGTTCTGTAAAAGTAATTCCAACATTATGGACGTGATTCGCATGATTGTGCGTGTTCGTGTGTGTTTGATTTTGATTTTGTAGTGGAATCCCAGACAGTGGTACTACTCCATTCTGTATTACGAATGGATTATGAAATGTAAAGGCAATCTGCAAAGATGGAAATAAAAACAATTATTTTCAATAAAAATTCACAAATATTGCTGATTAATATATAAATTTACCTGATAAAGCCAAGTCCCAGCCAGAACACAGCACCAGGATCTGAGAAAACTCCCAATGGCACTTCCATTGTATTTCCATTGAATCAAATGTGCGAGTCCAACTCCAATTGCAATCCAAGCCAGAAGGACATGGTAATATATCTGGATCTCGGATTTGTGGTGCTTATGTGACAGAAACAGGAAACCGAATCCAGTCCAAGCTAAACAACCAAATACAGAGTCGGATCCCACTGGAAGTAGTCGTCTCGGATTCCGATTATTCCTCGACCGAAAAACTGTAATGTCTATGAGAGCGTTGAAAATAAAAAACACGTACACCGTCATGTGTTGGGCTTCATCCACCAGACTTCCGCCAGTGATGACCACAAGGATATGGCAGAAGAGGTCAAAACTTGCATAGCACAACTGAAAAAAATAATTATATTAATTTTGACGTCAATTGAATTTTTTTAAAATATATAAAGTAAAATACCTTTATAAATCCCTCACAGTGAAATAGACTTGACGAATTCCCATTAAAAGTACATGGGTAAAATTCATCCGATTGGATGGCGTCGTCAGTTTTATTCATTTTGCAATTATTGCTGGTGCAGTGGGGGTGGGGGTCTAGCATTGGCTCCGTGTCTTCATATAACGAGGATTCTTCAGTTGCGTCTTTTGAATTAATGTAAATTCTAATTGTGTTTGCCATCCACCAGAATCCCAATATGATAAATGCTGTTCCTGGGAGTATATGGCCAGGAAACCGAAAATCGTGTCTGTCCAAAGGCAAATAAAAACACAAAAATATTAAATTACAAAAAATCCCCACACTTAGCAAAATTATCACATTGTAGTCTAAATATGTCAATTTTATTTTATCTGGGTATAACTTACTTAATTGTTTCTATTAAGTTCATTTTTACAAATTTGAGATTCTTTTAATACAAATCAATAAAATTCAACCAACTGCTCAAAGCAAACTGAAAGCAAAAGTGTAGTAACATTGTAATTTATACTTCATCTACACAATACACATTATTGCACGCATTAAGCTAAATTTCACCAGGATGCCGGATGATATTTTTTGACCCATGATGGAATCCCACTTCATGATCATTAAGATTTAGCCAGCACAGTACGAAGTCTGATGACGCATTTTCCATCGTGTGTGTTCCCCTCCAATTGCAAGTAAGCAAACAGTGGCACAGGTTCATTCAATTATCAACAACGCTTTCCTTCTCAAGAAGTGATCTCCTACGTCACACGCGTACTACTTTACTTCACACGGCATCCCGGTCTTAAGCATTCAATGCATAAGACCGCTGCTTATAAGGATTTGTCCACTGCAATGTTTGGCGAATGAATTCTCGTATATAATTCTAATACACTGGATTTCAGACAATCGGAGCATATCTTTAGTTTGTTGCTGGATTATTTTTTTTAACAGTACATTTTTAATAATAATTTTAATTCGGATTAGAAAATTATCAACGTTTTCGAAATTTTTATTTCCGACTGGATGACGGGCTTATTTAACCAAGTGTAACCAAATCAAAACGTAATGAAAATAATCTCGGCTAATTTAATAATAATATTAACACCTTGGTGCTAATGTTGACGCCTTTACGGCATTTAAAACAAAACGTGGTGAGGCATTTAAACTAACAACTATGGCGTGTGTCAATCTCTCGGAAACTGTTTCGTATATTAAATTAATACAATTCGTGTTTTATAAATCAACTGGTGGTGCGCAATATGCAAAGTTAAAAATCACAAACTGGAAACAATCACATTAAGAATGGTTTCGGACTCAAAAAAATGCGCAGGACGCCTCAAGCGCTTAAGATCATTTATTATAATATATGTGCGTAGAACAATACAATAATAGACCAACATACAATGTACAAATATTTTTAATCAAATTGTTTGCTGCGGAATTTTACTGAATAAATGAGGGATCAAAAATTAACAAATTGTCAACTTGTTCTTCTTTTCAGCACCTCACGTAATCACGATTATTGAATTTGGAAGCGATGTAGTTTCCATCATTCCCAAAAGGGTCTTGCTGTTGGGCAGGTATCAATGATTTCGTCTAAACATTGCACCATCTGTTTGAACAAATAAATATAATCATAGCATTAGCAAATTATTTTGTGGTTATTCACATTTCACGGAGTACAATTCAAATATGTGCTGTTCTCTGAAGTATGAATTACTTGAATTACACGAATCAAATAGAACAGAATGGACAAGTGATAAAAATTTTTGTGTTTTAAATGCTGATTCGCTAAAAAGTATGACGAATTTGATTCAGATTTTAAAAAATTGAATTAAAATTTTATCTATTGTTCCTCATCTCTCACCAAAATCTTGATTCTTTCGTATTGGGTTTCGGTCAAATTTAGATACCGCAAATATCTGTAAAGTGTAAGTTTTGCATGCATTAATTTAACATTTTTGTAGCTAAGAAGTGATTCAAACTTTTGTTCCGGATTATTTAAATTTAGTAAATGTAATTAAACCAGATATTAGCCAAGTTCAGGTACTCTTGCACGAGTCGACTGAATATATTTTGTTTATCGGATTTGGGATTCTCCGGATAAGCAAGTACTGATTTTAATATTGGAATCAAGAATTCTGCATAAATTTCATTTCAGAAAAATAATTTTAAAAAATGCAAAAATCAAACAAATATACTACCCTTGGGTGCTAGTGCTAAATTGCTGGAAATGATTTTAGTAGAGAAAATAGACGCAAATTTAAACTGCTGTAAAATTTTAAACTACACTCCAAGCTCGAAATTTGACCCAAGCCAAGCTCATATGAATACAAATTTGTTGTAAATTGTATAGTAAATTCTTTAAAATTTTTATTTAATATCTTATATACATTGCATAGTTTATGCATGGAACACACTTTTGACTCATGTGTATTTAATTTACATACAGCAAATTAATTCGTTAACTCCGAGGGTCAAAAGTCGAATTCACAAATTTGTATTTACGTTTATTACCTTTACCCTGCACAGCTTCAGTGAGCCGAATTGTTATGCAAGTCAAGATGGTTTAGTTAAGAATTGAAAAATATTCAGCTGTATTGGCAATGATAATGGCTTGCAATGCAGTGAATTCGCTCTAGCACTAAAGAAAATAATCTGGACACCGGAATAGGAATTTAAAATTTGTATTTGTAAAATGTGACTGAACCCAGATTCTAGTTGGGCGTATGAAGTATAGAAAATGAAATATTAAGTAGTTTCTATTTAGTAATCGTAGTTTGTATCCTGTTTTTGACGCCTTGTCAAATCACTAAAAGAGTAATGAAACCAGAGCGCAAATGTTATGGCTAGCACTCACTGAATGCCTCGTTGGTTCCTGAAAACTTCAATCCAGAATTTGCCCCACCTATTTTGCGTATCTTGATTTATCTGAAACAGAAAACATACATTTCATTCTTACAATGTTACTAATGCTTAAAAAATGTGAAGCAAATACCATCGCGTAGAATGCGGGTTAGAAAAGAAATCAATTTGAAAGTTTACGCTTGCTTCACTCATTTTTTAACCATTACTATTACAACTGTTTTTTATTCTAATAAAATTCTTAAAAGCGTAAAAAGCAAAGGATTTGTTACAATTAAAATCGCAAACTTAAATATATTGTAATTGAAATGCCATTTCCACTATTACAAATATTAAAACTTATACAAATCATAATCATACAGTTGGCGATAAGTTCTACCCATTCCCTCCTCAAATGCGAGCATAAAATAAATGTCCAAAAAATAAATGCTCTACTTACCTGTACCTCACGTCCTTCTTGGTAAGTATTTCAACGCACATGTCAAATCACGGAAGACTCATTGCGAATTGATCATTCTTTTCGTTTGTTTGCCTTGTAAAAAAAATTATATTAAGTCACAGTACCGCGTCGGTGTAAGAGTTTAAATATATTGAATTTATACGAATTAGCCACAGCTTACGAACCGTGCTTTCATTGGTTTTCCCTGACTCAAAAAGTACACTCACTCTATATATTGGTACCAACAACCTCCATTTCTTTTAATCTGTTCATTTCAGTTCAAGTTACGTTTGAGCGTTCAAGTTTTGATTATCTGAATTGAACAATTAATATTCTCTCATTTTAAATGTATGGGCTCAACTGCGTGCTGTCAAAATACGTATTCATTTGTGGTTCGGTTGAAGGAAAAGACTTTAGGCGCACAGAATACCTGTGAGAGCAAAACTAAATTATGATTGCAGTTGTCTTAAAAAATTCAATTGGCAAATTCTGATGTTGTTGACTTAATTAGGCTTAACAATAACAAATACAGTACTATTTAATACGTAATTAGTTTTAGTCCGACGCATAAATATGTGATGCACTATGGCTAGGTATTTCTATTGTGTTTATTGGTTAGTTATCATTGACCTTGTCCTTGAATACTCTTGATTATTCACTATAGTTGATAGTTGATGTGCCTTTTTAACTTTGTCATGTTAAAAGCAAGCTAAGAGTAATTTTAAGACTAGAATGTCGTTTCTGTTATCACATAAATAGGACCTGGCCAAACTCGGCTATCTAGTTCTCGTGAATGCTTCATTTGATTTCCAAATTCATACAATTTTAAAGCCAAGAAGTAAAGCTTCATTTTTATTATATTTACTTTGCTCAATGGAATATAACTAAAGCTCCGCTGCAAGAGTTACTCTGTTGATTTACTTCCCACCGTTATGAAATTATCATGGTTTATATTGTTAACGAAGTGAACGACAGCGGTACTAATGTAATGTTTTCTGTCCTGTGCCTGATTATCTTAATATAAACCTATGTTCCCAGTATAACAACATTTAATTAAGTTATCTTGTAGGAATAGCAAAAAATTGAAGTTGAAAGTTAACATTTTTCGTAATGTAATGCTGTTTGGAAGTTATTTTTGGTTTATAACCTTAAAACTCAAACTCAACGCGAATTCATTCATAACCACAATAATGTATCAATTCATCAAAGGAATCTTAATTCTGTTTTACCTCAGGCCAATCTTGCATCAGAATTGCTCAGTTTGGTTTTTTCTTTCTATTAACGTAACTATTTACGGCTAAATGCGTTTCTCGTCCAAAACTTTTAGGGAGGCTGTCCCTAATTCTCTTTTTAATTTTGATTCTCCAACAACCGATATTGAAGAAATCCATTCTTCACTCTTTTTGCCGCAAGTCCCACTTTAGGCTCTGAATGGTTAGTTTTAAGTTTTGAGCACAAGAAACCTGTAAAAGTCAACAAAAATAAATTACAAATTCTGAGTACATTTTTAACAATCATCTGC
>JAAXYW010001167.1:0-24238 GCA_036851895.1 Orthonychiurus folsomi
AATTAGAGCGGAGATCCAAGTAGTATTGAAAGTAGTTGTAAAAATATCTGCGAAATGGATCAAACTCTTCAAAGAAAGTGAAGGCACAACAAATTGTGTGAAATGCGGCTGCGGGCTCCAAAATATTCCAAATGGTTTCTATGACCGATCGTCGCTTCCAGCCCCCTTGCAGGTTTTCCTTGCCGTTCAGCATATCTAACAATTTAAGTTCCAATCGAAATTGCTTTATAATGGAATGTGTTAACCATATATGTTGATCGAACTGCTAACCTTTAAAAAAGTTGTCCAGTTTGAAAACGTTGTTCAGAATTTCACGAGCGTCACTGATGTAATAATGAAAAACCATAGCAGCAAAAGACATTTCAACCATAATTGCAGCACCAACTAGATTAAAGCTGAGTCAATCTAGTTGGTGCTGATAATTGAAATCAATCCTAAATTGGTTATCAAGGCCTGGGTTGGCAAATTATTTTCCGACGCGTCCAATCCTACCGCAATAAACGTGTAGACTGCAATGCACGGGAGTCCAAAGGAAATCAAACCATTGATATACAGTCTCCATTTGTAAATTGTGGGCCGAAGTGTGTGGCTTTCCGAATTCCAATCCAGCAGTAACACACAGATCCAACTGGACAAAGTGTACAATACGTTATTCTGCCAAATTCCTTTTTTGTTAACATTTTTTGGTAAGTTCAGTAAAAATGAAAACTTGTATTTAGTCAATTCTGAGCGTGATGAAGTACAGCAGGTGTTGAATTTGCCCACTTTATATACTGGTTTGAATTCTGAGCTCGACGCAAGTCAGAAGGTCACTACATTAAATCAGACATTTGAAACTTTCCACAAAGCTCTTGTAGAACAATATGTTTACTTTCTTTAAATATTAAAATTCTTGCGAAACGTTTAATGGATTTATGACAATGTTCAGCATGTCGTGTTTTCTTCAAAATACTGGTATTTTTGCTTATGTCTGTCGAATCGCAGTAGAGAAAAATACTCAAAGAATTCTCCACAATTGTATTTTGAGCTTAACCCATATGTGGGATATATTTATGCTAACCTCCGAAAGGATTAAGAGTGGATGATGTACGTGCATTTTCTAGAAATCAATGAAGCGGATTACTAGGTTTCCGAATGCCAAATTGACAAACGAGAAACCCAGGGCGATTTAGAAAGTTGCGGGAAATGTTAGGAGTTAATGCATTATAATTTGCAGTTCTAAAACAATCCTACACGAATTGTACTACGTACATATATACGCATTTATCCATATATTGATTTTATGAATATCAAAGCAAAAAAAAACTGTAGGTTTGCAACTAGCATTCATTTTTAATTATTTTCTGTCGCGCACAGAATACTTAAACTTATCAAATACAAAAATGCTAATTCCTAATCAGTCTTTTAAATTATCAGAAGAAGAAAGAATATTGCAAGAAAATTAGAGCACAAAATATAAGGAAGTGTTCCCATATGGTAAAATGTAAAGATAATGTGCAATCATGTATATTTGGCAACGGGCAGCTCAGCGGAATTAACTAGACACGAACTTTTCGGACCATCTGGAGGACGCGGGTTCCAGACATCGGACAATTCGGGTAAAAATTATGGCATCCATTTCCCTCTACGCCAGACAGCAATTGGCCCATATGCGCAGCAAAATGATAGCGTGATACAATTTCTCCAGCAGTTCCCAAGCTCGTATCCCTGCAAATCAAAAATGGTCTGTTTAAAATCAAACTTTCTTGGCGCCCAAAATGCACAAAACTGAAGAGTTGAGACTCCATAAACTCCATATTCTATTTAAAATATTTATAACTCATGAAAGCTTTCAAACGGCAAATAATGGAAGTATTTTGTCGTTTTCTGATGTCAAACTCAAACTAAGAGTCTCAAATGGAAATGACTGGAATTACGTACGCCTGAAAACTAGTGGACTCCTTATAAATATTTAGTGTTTTTGACTTCGTTTACTTACTTTATTAAAGATAATAGCCCGCGCTCTGCATCACTCATGGAAAATCCATCCGTAACGGCAGCATGCAGTTCGCATATCAATTTGGGTAAGCAATATTGCTGCATAACTGCATTCCATTTGGACTTGAGAGCAATAAGCTGCTGTTTTTCCTTTTCCAAATTTGCAAGCTCCATTCGAAGCTCAGGATTATTTTGAACTTGTTCCTGGATCCATTTGCTTGATGCACCCGACGGCGAATGTTTAGATCCAGCAACGTTCGACATTTCACTGCTTTTCAGCGCCTTGCCTTTGTTGATGTCTGGATGCATTCGGCCAAACCAATTACTCAGAGAGTACATTGTCGGGGAATTCATTAGGTCCTGGATGTCAGAGGTCACGATCAGCAGAAGGAAACACAGCAGAATGATTCGAACGATTTGGTCCCTCATTCTGTATTCTAAATAAAAAAGCATTTCAAATAAATCATCATTAACCTGATATAACAACTTAAACTAAACTATAATTTTACAAATCGAGAATATAGTATTTCGCATTTCAAAAGAAGTAAATGTTACTGGTTTCCTAATCTCACTAATGTTTTATTTATTTACACCCATCCGGTAAAAATTCCGCTATTCTTTTTAAGAAGTCTTGAAGTAAATATGACGATTCAACGAACTTTGATCACAGTAATTATGATATCAATTAATTATAAAATCACTCAAATTTTGTACCGCTCTTCATGTTAACATGATCACTAACCTGAAATTTTCGCAGAGGCAGTATTGATAGTCGGTCGGAATTAACAAATGGTATTGAGCTGGTCACAGAGTTTCTTCCTTCCGCGTTCAAACTCTCACTTGACACAAGAGGTTCAAGACGAATATAAATCCTACGGTATCGATGTCTTGAGATCCCCATTCTTCTGCTCCACATAGTCCGCCAACAATGAGAACAAAAACGAAGAAATTGGAGCAAACGAAGTTATACACCGCGCACAAGAACGCACACACGAAGCACATGTAGTCAGAGTCTCCGCTTGGGAAATTATGAGCCTGTGCTTTGCTGTGCAACTGCAAGTTATCTCCTCGTAAAAACTGCCCTTAAACTTGGAAGAAAAGACATTTCACATTCACATTTCTTATCAAACGAATCAACATAAAATTTGAACTAAACACCGCAAAGTTTTCGCTGGGAACTTCTTATTGCAAAAATGTGTGTTATAATTTTGTCCTATTTTAGAATTCTCAGATTGCCCCTATCCTGAATAAATATACACAGTGATAGTTCATGCGACGGACTAGAAGAAAACGGAAATGAAATCCAAATGCTAACTACGACGCGATGGAAATGTAAGAACTAACTTTAATTTAAATAAATGACAGAAGGAAATGACGGTGAAGCGGAGTGGGACAGGAAGACCCTTAATGAAAGTTGGGTTTACAAATGACGACTGAGGTCCTAAGAATGTACGTACGTACAATCCGTCCGTGTGCCTTGCCGTGGGAGGAATTTTGACTCTCGTAGTACTAAAGACGCCGAGGACACACTTTCCCTTGCATTGCAACCCAAGTAAACGAATACAGAACACATCCGCCACTAAATGTATAAGTATAATGTATAATGCAAACGTCTAGCCTAATACACAAATACTGTATATGTACACTTAATGACACACTTTGAATTTACATGTACTACCACTGCAGCAACAAGTCGTAGTCAAAAAAAAAGGGGGTGGGGGTGCATTGTTAAGAGGTAACGAACATGTATTCATTGTACATTTAACTTCTTCCACACGATGTCATCGCTCCAGTTAATAATGGCAATCACAAAATCGAGCTAGGATACACCGCAATTATTGGTATGATTTTTATGAGTCCTGGAACAATAGGGAAAACAAGTTGATAGGTAAATTCCCTAATCTAGGGGTTTGGCTGCAACTTTATTTTCCTGCAAACATTATTGTGCCGTGATCCTTTGTAAAATTTAAACAAAATTGGAAATAAAGAAACCGTTATCAATCAATCAATCAATAGGTGATCTATATAAACTAGGGTGGCAATTAAGTAAACTCATTTGCATGAATGATATCACGCCATTTCAGTGCATGTCCGCACTGTAAGAATGAATCAGCGCAGAACTTTTAAATTAATGAATATGAATAATAGGAAATTATAGAAGCTTTTTATGTTTGCCTTTTGAAAAAACACAGAAAGAGGAAAAAGGAATTAAAACAGGAGAGCACATCGTGTATGTGTGAATACAACATAAAATACAAATAGCATTGGCTAATTTTGTTTCCACTCCACCCAATTTGAGCAAGCAGGTATTGAATGAAGTATAAATTTGCCATTTGTTTAGATTGAGTAATTGTTCCATCACCTTGCACTACTGCACACTGCATTGCTTTGTCGTGCACTAACTCGCTAAGGACGAGCTAAATTGTTTTTACGTGAATTACCTTGTGCTCATTCATTGTGAAATAAAGCTTGGATCAGATTTGACCTTCATTTTCATTCAGGCTTTGGCATTGCCTCAAAGCACAGCTGAGTACTACACTAGTGCTTAACAAATGTTGCTTCAGCAGAAGCACATAAAATCAAGTGTAAAAAATTAGCTCTATCCAAAATAAGATGGGAAATGAGAAAAGGAGAGTTGTCGATACAATACAGTAGTTTTTCTACTCTCTACGAGTTATTCTAATTAGGAAGGTCAAGTTGGTGGTTAAATTACGAATAACTAAAAACATACCAAAACCACTGGAATAAGAGCAGAGTATAAAATATTTTATGTACGTGTACCGTATTGCCCTGTACACAGCTTACCGTTGTTCAAACTTGCCCCAGAAGAAATTTATAATTAAAAACAACTTTTAATTTCTTAATATACAGTAGCTCAATCTGGTTCTGTTAGCTTCTTGTGAAATTTGTAACAACAATGTTAACATACTAATTGCGCATGCATGTGACATCACAACCGCATACAAGCGCTACTCAAGTGACAAACGGTTTTCTTTGAAAGAAAGTGGTTTGAGGAATTTCAATAAAATAGAAAACGACCTTAAGCAGTAACAGTACAATGGGCCTCCGAAAGTTAGTTCCGTTCTTCACGTTGCGTTACCGTAAGTTATTGGATACATTGCCATCCATTTCCCATTACCAAATGATTATCGCAAACCCAATCCAACAAAGGGAAATCCAGTCATCGTGAACCGGTTTATGTTATGGCGTTAAAGGTTACAATAGTGGTGAATTAAAAATCATAACACATCCTCCTTCATATTTTCACTTTTTAATTATTGAAGGGGCATCACTCTTTAGCTTTGAACCTTAATCAAGTCAAAATTATGCAGAGATCTGGGTTTCCAAGATCAATTTCCACGGTACATGATTCTATCGTGTTGATGTGTGGCACTGTTACAAGATGTTAGTCAATAAACCACTGACACGCACATTCATATGCAAGCTGCACATTTGTTGGTTCACCCACCAGGGCATGTAGAAAACTTGAATGGAATGCATTGGATTTAATATAATAGAGAGTGAACGTGCTTTGCCACCTCTCCTTCAAAAAACGCATCCCTTCAAAAGAAATGAAATGAAAATGACTTGGGAGCTGCTGCGGGCTTCGGCAAGACCAGTGAAAGTTTTACACGCATCCACTTTACAAGAACAAATTTCCTACTTGATCGTCGAACCGTCTGAACCGCCCATGACATTCGTGGTTCGATCTTCAAGCTCTAACGTACCGCAATAATTTTACTCCTGAAGGACAGAAATAAGAAATTAATTAAGATTTTTCGTGCTTGTGATTTGTGGTAGTTTAATCCGCTCCGCATGGTTCTGAGGGCTTGAGTTTGCTATTTCCCTAAATTTAGTAAATTAGTTAACCCCATTATAATGAATTTAATTAAAATTTATTTAATTTCCTTTATTGTGCTGTTTATGTGCACTTGGCATGAGTCAGATGGACTTTTTCTGGGGCTCCTCATGCGGATCATGCTCCTGAAGGTTAGTGAGGAGCACAATAAATTACTTAATCTTGGAGGAAGTTATTAACAATACATTATCCATAATTCCTCTATTATTACACTTGATTTTTTAGGGAGCTATGTTCATCGGGGCACCGATTGCGATGGGTTCCTTTTTAATGGGTCAAGGCGTCGGATTTCTTGGCGGGAACATGGTTGGAGGGTACGCCATGCTGAGAGCTGCGCAAAGGTATCATGAATACGAAAGGGGAAAATGGACGGGTGGAACTAAGGGATCCGGATATTCCGTCGTCACCAAAGGATTCAAGGCTGCAAAGCTCCCTTCGTATGATACATCCTACACCGTTGGAGAGCCTGAGTCAGGATATGGTGAACCTGCTCCGTATGACGACCATTATGACTCTGGATATGTGCCCGTCAGCCCTGGAAGCTATGGATATGGTGCTGGATATTCTAAGGGGTATTCTAAAGGGCCAACTAAATACGAAGGTGGATATGCAAAGGGAATATTATTGGGTGCTGGACTCAAGGGATTCAAGGACGGTTTCCGTAGTCCTTACGGAGGCCACACCGTTTATAGCTACAGCAAACCCTCATCTTCTTACGTTTCTTCATATGGACCTTCTTATGGACCTTCCCACGGATCTTCTTACGTATCTTCGTATGGATCTTCGCACGGCTATCAAGATACAGGATATTATGAATCCCAACAAGCACCTCATTATCAACCACATCCAGAACAAAGCATAAGGCGTCAGCCTCCAACGCTGTTCCAAAAAATTATGAATATCCCCAGCATGTTTAGAAAACCAAGTGCTCCCCCAAAACATCCAGCAGGCGCACCGAACGCTTACCATCAAAACCCATACAAGCATGGCGCTTTCCAACATCCATTTGCTGGAACACCACAAGTCGAAGCCGGCCACATTGTGTACAACAGCCCTGGACAACAATACGGAGGTAGTTTTTATTAACAATTTTTTTTGGTTAAAAAGAATAATTGATTCTACTTTTTGTAATTACTAGGAGTTGTTTCTCAAGTTCCAACTAGCCAGTTCCATTCCTCGGATTTGTCTGTACCTGATGGCACGATATCTCAAGTCTCTGTTCATGAGGAACAACCAAGCTATGCCAGCAGTGGGAGCATTAGCCTCGGAGAAACTGGAATCATAAAATCTTACGACGGAAGTGACCAACCCAAAAGTGAACCAATGGGAGTTGGCTATTTTAGCAATGAATACGAACCAGGCATTCCCACGGATGATTTGTCCATTTCATTTGCTGGAAGTGATTTCCCCGAGAAACCAAATGGTTATGGAGAAGGAAAACCTTTGGGCCAAGCCATAGGCGCCCAAGAATACAGCTCCTATTACACGCAGGGTCACCTATCCCCCCTGGATCCCCTTGATATTCAAGCCTCAGTTGCATACGAAGTGACAAACAAAAGCCCATTTAAATACGATGCTACAATAAAGAAGATTGGACAACAGCAGAGGACTTCGGCCTCCACCAAGGCAAATACGGTTGTCACCGCTCCAAATAATATTTTGGAGAAATTCCTTGAGCAGAAACTAGAGGAGAAAGCGCAAAAAGCTAAGGGTGAAATGGAGAAAAAGGAGGCTAAGAATTTAATCAAACTCCTTCGTAAAGCTTACATCAAGCAATTGATTGATTCTTTGAACGCGGGCAAAAGTCCATCCGAAAAGCAAAGTGAGGATGTCGAGGAATTCAAACCATTTCCAAAAGTGCCAAATTCAACCACAGAACCCGCAACTGCTCTTCCAACTGCAGCATCGTCTGAAACTGGTCAGCAGTACACTACAGCGCCGTCCCCATCCAATTCACGATTCAGTGAAATTGTTGCTGCACAACTTCGACTCCGAAGACAGTCACAGCAGGATAATTCCATTCCATCATCCGAGTCACCCTCAACCGAGCAGCCTCCGACGCTACCTCCAATGACGAAGGAGGATCAAGAGAAATTTGTCAAGAATTTTGTTGAGGATGTGAAGAACTTCTTCGTCCTGGTTTCCGCACTAGACCAGGATACGTGTCTACAAAAATTAGTGTGTGATGTCCATACCAGGGCTGATCAACCTGATCTCACGACGTATGAAACTAATATCATCAGTACATTCAGGTATGATTATTTTTGTATTAAATTTAAAATCCATTTGACAAGCGTGTGCGAAACTTTCTGGTATTCCCTACAACCAACCCAAGCGCAAGGCATTTCGCAGGCTATGTTCTATTGACATTACGAAGCTGGACTATGAGTTGGGGTGTTGTATTGCACTGGTCGGTCCTCCTCCTCGTATTACGTTTTCCGTGTCAAAATAAACACATTACATACGCCGCACATGGTGTGCTCGGTGACGTGGAGGAAGATGAAGAGTTGTGCGAAAGGAAAGATTTCACTTAAGAAATTATCGTTATCGTCTTCGCCGTACATATGTACTTGCTCACTTGTTGACTGACCACTGCAGGACGGCGAAGTGCATGTGAAGTCAAATGCCAATAATGCGAATCATGAGAAGGAAAGCTGTTGACTGACCACTGCAGGACGGCGAAGTGCATGTGAAGTCAAATGCCAATAATGCGAATCATGAGAAGGAAAGCTGTTTGGCAGTAGCTGGTAAAATACTAGTCAAGCAAGGCATGTTTTTGATTAGTAACACCCGAGAGCTTTTCCTTTCATTGATTACGTGGATGACAGAGCGTGACCGGTCGGTTGTAATAATTGTCATAACATAACCTTAACGAGTTTCCCTGTATTTAACATATGAAGGAATTAGCGATCTATGCGTCCCAGCCTAGCAAACTTCACATAAATATGAATTGCTACAAGCCACAATTGATCCGCCAATTAAAATATTGCCATCATCACATATGTATAAATACTATATGAGGTGAGGTTAACAATTGGATTAAAATCAGATATACCACTAGTAATTATTAATTGCGGTGAGTGGTGCAAATTGTAAACCGCCGCGGCGTGGCCTTTAATTTACCGGCACTCATCGCACAAAAAAATTGTTACGCTCTACGAACTTTCGTACAAGATTACAAACTTGAACCTGAATTCGCACATGGGAAACCAGAAACAGTAACTTTCTTTAAATGTTCACTCCCAAGCCGTGCACGTTTTGCACGATCGTTGTAATTTGTTCGTCGTCGTGTGTAATTATTACCACCGTCACACACGCACACCAATTAAGCTCTTCATGACAATTGTGATGGAATTTCCTTTTAAAACAAAATGATTTCTTTTGGTTTGACTCAGAGTAATGGACACACTGATGCCAGCAAATGAAGAGGACAGTAGCATGATTTATCGTCGTGCAGCCCGAGTTGGTGAAATAGGATCATCTCCTGAAGTTTGTCAAAAGTCATACGCCAGTTGTGGCTATACTGCAAGTCAAATTATTAGCTTCGGGAAGCAAGTTGAAGATGCAGAGCCTTCAAACTTGAACCCTGTTACTTATGGAGCCAGTGTAACTGCAATGCCGAGGGTTTAGTGTAAATGTCAAATTACCTAATTAATCCTTATGGCAAATTGATTTCTTGGGAGAGCTACGGGAAAGTTCTTGAAGGGTTTTAATGCAAATGCAATATTTTGTAAGAAGTGGCCATACATGTGTTGATATTTTTAATGGTAAAGAAATTCCTCAAAACTGCTCATAAAATGGCCTGTTCACATGTGTAAACATGCATCTTTCGTTCTCTGTGTGACTGGGAGTGTGAAAGACTAATTCAGTTGAGTATCATTATTGTTTAATTTAAAAATGTTTGGTTATATATTAATTTTATTGCGTTTTAGTTTGTGAATTGATGTATAAATATTTTGTTGGGTTACCTTACATAGTAGTAAGTAGCCTGAAGATTGTTGTGCAAATGAAATAAACATACACTATATGTTTTGAAATGCAATGTGACAGATTTTTCAAATGCCAAAAACATTTAACTCATTACACCCTACTCAACTACGAAGGTTTATGGTTTACTGTTGACTAGGTTGGAGAAGGATTATTTTCATACAATTAAAATTTTTGATTGTCGTGGCCCGTGTTCATCGAGTGCACCTATTCGCGACCAGCGCGTTTTGGCGCTGCATGCAAACTCCATTTATCCAAGCATCAGTCAGTCATGCACAAAGTTTTAGTTCTAATTTAAATCATGAGCCGGAATCAAATTTATAAACTGCTCGCACTTAAACTGGTACACTGGTGCCTTCGGTTTCTGAAGAAAAATTCTTGGACGATTTGTTTGTGGTTCATTACTTTTGGGGTCATCCTTCCCTCTTTTTCACAGAGGTGGTTATTTTCTCCATACTTCCGAAGTTCAAAAAAACACGAGAACACAGCCGCCATGAAAATTTTGTATGATTTGAATAAGAAGGGATTTGAAGACAGTAGAGTTTACTTGTCCACTCTGAATCCTTCTGTGAATAAAGCGTTACATTCCAGACAGGACAATTCAACCGGAGTAAAAATGATGGCCTTGATAATTACGAAAAGAAGAGTAGTACGGGCATGTGAAACCAATTCTAGTCTGAGTTTTGACTGTGAGTCTCATTATTTACAACAGACGGTTGCTGCACTGGATAAGGAGGCTAAATTTTACAAAGGTAACAAAGTGGGTGTTCCAAACTGTCGACGTTGAGGTATTATATCAATATGATAAATGTATGGTTTGTTTAGAGAAGATTCCTGGTGCAACCTTTGTCCCGACAGTCATTTGCAATGTTGACCCGTTTTGGACTGAATTTGCCGATTTTCTTATGGTCAAGGATTTGTTTCCAGTCATTTACCGCCATTTGGAGAAGACAAACCTTACAGCTACAAGCACTACATTTAGTACCAGACTCCAAGGAACATCCGACTACGTCTTCTGCTTGGAATCTTTGCTGAACCTAACCCAACTATACTTGCCTCCACCGTCATACGCGTTAATTATGGAAGATGATGGACTTCCTTTCCCAGATTTTTTCCACAATGTGTTCTACATCTTGGAAAATCGAGTTGACAAATACGTGCTGCATGGAGAGCAGATGAATGGCCCTGATTGGAGTTTCGTCAAACTTTATTACCCCGAAATGTGGGCTGGATATGGGACGGATTCTTCAACCTTGATTGAGATGGCACAAATATTGCTAATTGGAGCCCTTTTAGGAATATTCATCCGACTCTTTTGCCATCAGGAAAGAAGCAATAGTTTCAAGAGTTTGCTGATTTGCGGTTTGTTAAGTGCTTCGTATTGTTTTCTGCTAGCCAGAATTATCACTCGACAGACGTTGCTGGAAGTCTTAAGGCTTCATCCCTCTTTTCTTAAAGTGAGTCGAGGAGCCCCTGGCTGCTGTACGCAGGCTGCAGTTTACCCAACTAAAAGTTTAGCTCAATTGATTGATCATTTGAAATCACCTAATTGTATATACTGTCGTGAAGGCGTAGACATAGCTTTAGATGATTACAGTGATAATTTAAGACATTTGGTGCGCTATTTAGTTGAGCCCAATCTTGTCAAACACATTGGATACCACACAACCTTACCAGACGCTGAGAAAGACGCACTTTTAATGATGTTCTATGAGATCTTATACAATTACTATAACTAAAAATATACTCTGATTGAAAATGGAATCAACTAATGCGCTGGTTTATTTTATCATTATAGTTAATGCTGTGAATATTTATTTATACCTATGTCTAGTACCTCTTGTAGAAAGCTATGCCAAGTCAGATTTACACAGGTGCTATTCAAGTACATAATGTCTTTATTGCTTTCAACATTTACAATCGACATTGGAGTTACATAGGTAAAATATATATGAGTAATGATTTCCTTTTAGAATGTATTAAGAACTAAAATTTGCTCTCGTTGAACGAACTTTTTCATAAGAAGCGGCAGAGTTTCGCGGAGATCTCAATTGATTGCGTCTATCTAGTTGCAAGGCATGCTATTAGTTTTGAAATAAATATTTGTCGAAGTACTCATCGAGTTAGCAAACTTACATGCTTGTACATAAGGGCGGCAATATCCTGTCCTCTCATTAAATAAAAAATATGACATGCAAGTAAGCATCGCCAAAAGCACTATTCCAATTACAACCATCTCCACAATTGTGATTTGATTTGGTGATTCAACCGTTAAGGCAGAGACTCTTCTAGGTAGACCCCTAGTTAACCAAACAATATCAGCTGATTAATTCTATACTCTTAAGTTAAAGTTTTTCTTTGCATCTGGTAACAGTATTTTAACGAGAAAATATGACGACACAAAGTTTCTATTTTGCAGCGCAGCAGTGGTCAGTTCTAGTGTTGAACCAAACTGCGTGTAAAGTTTAAATTAGGCTGAAGGCGCTCGATCGCGATCGCAACATCAAAACTGAATAAGAGCAGCGCTTGCAAAGATCCAAACTGTACTTACGTGGTTGTAGCGTTTTCAAAGTCCAAATTATTACCATTCAGAAATGCTGCTGCAGTGCACACATCAGCCACAATAATTACTATAAAGGCTAGTATATTTAACCATATAGCAAAAAACACCATATGCAAAATTCTCAATAAACTGCAATCCATTTCTAAGAATATGTGTACAACTTAACAAGAACAATCCGAGCAAAGTAGCAATTACAAACAGCTAGTCAGTTCCGTTCTGGACTGGAAAATAAGAAATCACATATGCCTGTCTATGCTTTTAGTGCAATGAACTTCTTGGCAATTGTGCGGCAAGTCTTGCGATCAAATGCCAATGATGAGTAATCACTACGTTGCATTCTTCATTGGATATCGGATAGTTTGTTATGAAGAATAATTGTTTACATCTATTCAATTCAAAAACTCTTCCGACCTGGGAAACTTCCTTGTGCGTGTTTATCATGAACCCATATTACTTCATTACGTTCTACCTGTTACGCCAATCTTACATTCCTCAACATTTCATTATTAAAATTTGTGGAGTACACATTGAATTCAACATAAAATATTCATGTGAAATCTAGTCAGCATTATGCATTCCCGTAAAAGCCGAAATCTTTATGTATGAAAAGCTGAATGTTTTACCAATGCAATGTTGTAGCGTTAAATAATTTCTTTCTAATGCCATTGTAATTGTATTGTCAACTAATCATTTGACTCACATACATTTAAAAAATTGACACACAATTTAGTTTAGTTGACTAAGTCGATTCCTTCTGCATACATATATACACAAGGAATTTAATGCAAGTTCATTAACGTTGTCATATTCCTATTAACATATGAGAATGACAGCATCTCCTCAACGCACACTGTTTGCTCTTATTAAGCTTGACGTCGCATTGTGCATAAAACATTGACCACTGAACTGATAAGCAAAGTTCAAGGGATCATTGACCCTCCTTGAGATTATTGTACCTTTACCTTTGATTGACATGTCGAATGTAGTAGCTTCCGCTGAAATCGGTTAAAGGAAATCAAATCCAGCATGTAGAACTTTGCTTTATAGGGCATTGCATAATGCAAGCCCTTGTATATTTTGGGTAAAGTGTGTCGGTCCGTTGTACGGTGCATACATGGACACGATGTCGTAAATTTACTAATAAACTTCTCACCCAGATTTCCTCCCTTGCGATTGGTATCGTATGCTATAGACGGAGTTAGCAGTTGCAGTTGGAGCAAAACAAGAGCTAGGGGAGTTAAACGGCTGCTTCCGCCTTTTTACTAATTTAGTGGGCATTGCTGAATTGTCTTGTTATCTTTCCTTCCTCTTTATCTTATCTTTAAAGCTAATGGCATAGTTAGTGATTTGAGCCTAACCACATTACATGTGGTGCAGTACTACTACTGCACGTAACCCAAAATACCAGGTGAGCCGAGAGCGAACACAAACCACAAATTTTCTGATAAAGATTTTGATTTACATTACACAGTAAAGCGTGCAGCGTAGTTATACGGAAGATATACACGTTTTTACGTTGCTCCCAGAATGGGTCAAACGACATTTTACATTTCTAGAGTGAACAATATTTTATAAGTAGTCACATTTTGAAGTACTATGAATAGGAATTTTAAGAAACTAAAAAAGAATAAAGTGAATCCATGTGTTCATCTAGTAAAAAGTTATCGTCGGACGTTGTGCTTGTGGTTCTTCACTTTTGGAGTAGCCCTTCCATTTTTAGCTCAGAGATGGGTGTTTTCTCCATTCTTTTTCATATCCGAGGAGTACAAGACGACGGCAAAGGATAAAGTTGATGATTTGAATAAAAAGGAGTTCCAGGATGCTCGAACTTATCTATCTGCACTCAAACCCTCCGAGAATAGAAATTTGCATTTGAGTTCCGAAAATGTTACTAGAACTAAAATGATGGCAATGGTGATTACAAAAAAGAGAGCGAACAACTGCGTGCCTCAACATTATTATAATTTGGACTGCGAGCCGCATTATTTACAGCAGACACTTGTTGGACTGGACAAAGAAGCTAAATCATATAAAGGTGAGTTTAATGAGAAACGCAAATTAACTGAGGCTGATTTTAATTCACACTTTTATAGAAAATAATCCTACAAGCTTCGTACCGACTGTAATTTGCAACGTGGATCCAAATTGGAAGGAGTTTGCGGATTTAGGAATGGTCAAAGACTTATTTCCAGTCATTTATCGCTATTTAGAAAAGTCAAACAGCACAATCGGCCTGTCAAGTTCCAGACCACAGGAGACATCCGACTACGCTTTCTGCTTGGAATCCATACTGAATCATACCAAATTGCATTCTCCTGCCCCGGCATATGTGTTAATTCTTGAGGACGATGCAGTTCCTTTTAGGAATTTCTTTTACAATTTGTTTTACATCATGGAAAATAGATTGGAGAGAAATTTATTGAGAGGCGAATGGGTGAATGGTTCGGACTGGAGTTTTTTAAAACTTTATTATCCGGAGCTGTGGGCTGGGTTTGGGATTGATTTTTCAACTTTACTTGAAATAGGAAATTTAGGATTAATTGGGGCACTTGTGGGAATCTTATTTAGACTCATTTTTTACAAAGAGAGGGACAATAATTTTAAAACTTTATTTGTGGTTGCAGTATTGAGTGCCATTTACTGTGTCTTATTAGCTAGGATTCTCAGTAGACAGACTTTGTTGGAAGTTCGTAGGATTCACCCTTATTTTTTTAAAGTGAGTGAAGGCCCGGGTTGCTGTACTCCGGCGGTGGTTTATCCAACCAAGGGTTTAGCTCAAATAATTGAATACCTGAGATCTCCGGACTGTGAAAAATGTTATAAAGGTGTGGATTTAGCTTTGGACGACTACAGTGATAACGTCAATGGTTTGGTCCGATATCTAGTAGAACCTAATCTTGTTAGACATATTGGGTTTCAATCAACGTTAACAACTGCTAAGAATGCTGTCCATATGTTATTTTATGATTTGCTCTACGATTGATGGAATCAATCGATTATGTGCCAATGTATTTTCCGTTTTTTAGCTAACAATAAATTGTGATGTTGTTTGTGTAATGTGAAGTCAAATAAAAGTGTAATACTACTAATTTCTAGTATATTTTTAATAACACATGTCGAATGTGTCAAACTAAATTAAATTTTGATAACACGTTGACGTGATACGAACGAACGTGTACAAATCACAAACTTCCAAATCCCATAGTACTCAAAATGATACGCAATCCAGCATTTAGTCAATTTTTATAACAAGCACGCCGTTTGGTTGGCGAGGAAGTTAATTTCAAAATATGCACTGCTTGCTGGAAATACTATTGTTGTTAGCACTCTTTGAACTGCAAATTTGTAGCTGCAAAAAAGTTAGTGATACTTCTAAATAAAATATAACACTAAAAATCGATATAAATTTTGTCAGTAAAAACTCAATATTTTGTAGAATGCAGAGTACTACGTTGGTGCTGTGGTTGAGTACGAGCCTATTGGAACACCATGGGATTCTAGCCCAGATGAACTTTTGCAAAAGAATTGTAACAATTTTGTAAACCTAATGCAGGAAGCCTCCCTCTTAGTAATTCCACTCACATAATATACTTTAGACGTAGAACCCAAATGACTTGGTAATTATGTTGTGTGCAAGTTATTTTCAGGGGGCTGACATCATTGTATTTCCTGAATATGGACTTTCAACACTCGGGATGCCCAGAGATCGCAAAGGAGCCCGGCCGTACTTACAACATGTTTCGAAAGTTAGCAGTGCAAAGAGGAGCGAAAACCAAACTGTATCTGATTCAATTACTTCAATGCTTTGCAATTATATTACAATTGATGACATTGATGTTTTTATGTTGACTTTCCAAAGGTTATAGAGCGGCTGTCATGCGCTGCTAGTTCATCTAATATCTACGTGGTGGTAAATTTGGGGGAAATTGATATCTGCTTAGAAGAAGAAATTAATTGTGCGGATGACGGAGTTCATCAGTACAGCTCAAGCGTAGCGATTGACAGAACTGGCACAATCATTGCAAAGTTATTATCAATTTTGTTCTACAATTCAATCTTTTCCGAAAAAATTAAACTTTTACTATATTTTAAAGATATCGCAAGCACACTCGCTTTTTTGAAGAACAATTTGATTCCTCACCAGAAGCCGAAATTATAGCATTTGACACTGATTTTGGTGGCAAATTTGGATTGATTACATCATACGATATTGTGTTTTATTCGCCTGCGGTGCAATTAGTGGCCGGGGGAGCTCAAAATATTATTTTCCCCACAGTTTGGTATGACCAATTACCATTTCTAGCAGGTATTCTAAAGTAATTTAAAATGGTGGGAAAAAATGTGGAATTTGCAAATGCTGTTAACAATGCATTTTTATAGCTAATCAGGCGTCCGCCATGTGGTCTGCTGGTGCAAAAGTCAATCTTCTGACCTCTAATTACCACCAACCGCTCGAAGGTCAAATAGGAAGTGGAATTTTTTCAAGCACTCAAGGCGCCCTCAATTTTACAAGTGACCCATCCGCCAAGGGAAACCGCTATGAAAGAATTTGTAACAATGGGTTTTGTTGTTCAATTACATTTGAAATCCCAGAGGTGGCAACGAAAGGCACTGAATACAAGGACAGTTTGTTAAATTACCGCCTTGTTGCTCGTAACGGAACCCGCAAAATTGCTGAAGAAACCCATCAATTTGCATGGCAAGTTTGTGGGGTTTTGCGTTGCGTGAACCAAACATTAGATTTAGATTCCTGCACGGATCATGCTGGGGAAGAGGAATTTTTAAATTTAAAATCATTAGAAATGATGGCGGGTCCATTTCACACTAATCAGGTCATGCAACCGAGTTTGAATACACTAGACACTAAATTCAATGCCATTCCATATAGTATATTTGAATTTAATCGATTTGGCGAAAGTTTCGTTAAGAAGATATTATCTCATAATCTGGTGGATAGATCTTTACAAACTGTAGCAATTATAGGACGCATCTACTTAAAAACAGAATATTCCAATCTCAATTTAAGTTCGAATGAGCAGATTATTTATTCAGAATTCTAGTGGGTAATTCTGTGATAATTTTTAACTATTAAATTGTAATTGACAATATACATGCCAATTTGATTTTTAAAAGTCCTGAAATGCCCACAAATTATTTAGTTGCTGAATTTCTCAAGAACTCATCAAGAATTTCGTAGGTCAAATGCATGGCTGGTTTTGGACGATTCGCCATCCAATTCTTTACTTCAGGTTTGTCGTAAAATTTTTGAACCAATGTTTCAACAGCAGGATAGTTTCGGATGTATTTACAATCACAAAATTCCTCAAAATATCTTGCAAGGTGGATGAGGTAGACATCTGCCCATGTGGTCCCGGCTCCGACCAATCCCCTTCCACCATTCTCCGCGATGGCTTTGTTAAACTTCTCAAAATACTTGGGAACAGCAACATTCAGGATATGATTTTTAATTTCTCCTTGTTTGACAGGATCACGCTCAGGAAACAATTTTACCCATTCTGGTTAGACAAAGGTTAACATTTATTGGTGATTAATTGCACAATTTGAAAATTCATTTCTACGTGATTAGTAAACTGCTTGAGTTTGTCATTAGAATCTAAGCTGTTAAAAGTTCTCACCGTAGAGCCAGTCCTTCAGTGCATCAACGTATTCATCACATTTTGTATTCTCGTATTCGTTTGCCCCTGCCAAGTTAAAGCGACGTGCCAAGAATCGATTTAGCGCAGAAGATTGTGCAATTTTCATCCCGTCAACCTCTAGCATGGGAACTTGACCCCATGGCGTTTCTGCATTGACAAATTTTTAATTAAGTCGGGCATGTGGATACAATATAATGTAGTTTGCCTAAAGCATTTTTAATCCAAAGACTAATGCACTTAATTAAACGTACTTGCTTTCCATTCCGCTGACAATTGTGGATAATTTTTTGAATCAAACGGAATCCTTATATCTTCAAAAGGAGTGTCAGCCAATGTAAATATCAGTCGACTGATTTCTCCCAGTGCGGTCCAATCATAGTAGTAAAATTTGTATGTGCTTTTTGCCATGTTGCCTAATTCAGTAGGGAATTACTGCCTTGAAATGAACCAGGTTTTGTTAAGAATAAAACTAGGAATAAGTAGAGTAACTGAGGCCAAATTTTGTCACGCTTGAAGTATTTATGGTTTCGCAAAATCACGCTGCTTGTGTCATTACGCAAGATCCTTGTGTGATTGACAGGCGACAGGAAAACTTAACTTGCTGCATGAGAAGCAAATTGCTGAAAATGTGACAACACTTAACTGGCGGACAAGGCCAAATTTAAGTATTACGTTTTTTCTGTAGTGATTTGTTGGTATTTATTCAAGGCCTTCTGGACGTCGGGTGGACGTGAAATGGGTTTAAGTAAGAAATTTACATGTACACAGTGTAGAGGATAATAAATCTTTGGGTTACGTTATATCGGGCAGCTAACGTTATAAATTCATATCCATTTAATTCGGGTTTGCGAGGTGTGTTTGTTTCGCACCGGATATTGAATTGTAGCTTGGATGTTTTGAATTGTATTAAATACAAGAATTACATGACAGCATACACTACACTGTTCACACAAATTAATTCCAATCAAATTAATTGTTACAACAATGAATTAGATCAAAGAGCTTGTCAATTAAGCGCTGTTGCTCGCAAGGATTTGTTGATTTGTAACGGCACTTAATCCGCTTGCCGAATATGCGTGGTTTTGTATGGTGTGCGTGCACCAAACCCCGGATCCTTGCAGAAATTATTCTGGGGAGGCGGAGTTCAAATCACTAAAACCCATTTTGGGCAGTTTTTATGCATTGTAGGCCATACAGTTTTTAAATTGTCGATTGTTCCGTTCAAATATTACCTTGCGATCTGACGATGTTGCAGAATAACAATCATGAGACTCTTACAATTTACAATTGACCAAATCAGATACAAATTAGCCAATTATTTATTCAGAAAATAAAAATTTTACATATAGAAGTTGCCAATAAATCAATTCACAAACAAACAAAACAAAACAAAAGCCAAAACAAACAAAAAACAAAGGACAAAGCTAAAAATACAGCAACATTTTTGAAAGGCACTGGAAGAAAGTAGTGTGTTACTTTTGAACATTAAACTGTTGCCAACATTACATCAGCCAATTGGATTTTCCAAACGTAAAAGAAACAGAAAAAGCCATGCAAACCTTTGCAAATTATTTCTTTGTTAAATTCTTCATAAGTTCATCAAAGATTGCAAAATTCATATGCTTGGCTGGTATTGGGCGGTTTGCCATCCATTTCTTTACTTCGGGCTTGTCGTAAAATGTTTGAGCCAATGCTTCAATTGCGGAATATTTTTGAAGGAATTTACAATCACAAAAATCCTCAAAATATTTCGCAAGGTGAATGAGAGAGACATCCGCCCAAGTTATACCTCCTCCCACCAATCCCCTTCCACCATTCTCCGCAATGGCTTTATTGAATTTCTCAAAATACTTTGGAGTAGCAACAGTCACAATCTGAATCTTAATTTCTTCTTGTTTTACAGGATCACGCTCAGGAAACAATTTCATCCATTCTGGTCGAATAGATGTTAACAATTAAACATTTGACATACCAGAAATCTTTCAATAATTCAAAGCGTCTACCTGTTGTCCAATCCTTGATTGCATCAACAAATTCATCACACTTTGTATTCTCGTACTCGTCTGCTCCTGCCAGATTGAAGCGACGTGCGAGAAAACGATTTATGGTAGAAGATTGTCCATATTTTTTCCCGTCAACCTCGAGCATGGGCACTTGACCCCATGGAGTTTCTGCGTTATAAATTATTTAATTCCAGTATGTCAAGGTAAAGCAAAACTTGAATGAATATAATGCGCAAACGTACTTTCTTTCCATTCTGGTGACAATTGTGGAAAATTCTTCAAATCAAATGGAATCCTTACCTCCTCAAATGGGGTATCAGACAACGCAAACAACAGTCGACTTATTTCTGCCAGACCGGTCCAATCATAATAGTAAAGCTTGTATGTACTTTTTGCCATGTTGTATTAATTCAATAGGAAATTTTGTTTTTGAGTAAGATGAAATTCGTGAAATGCGACTACACACCACGGGATCACCAACTGAGGATAAAATTTGCCACGGTAAAGCTACTTATGGTTTCACCTGGCTAAACACGTAAGAGGTTTGTCTGTGTAACAAGATAGGTAGATAGTCAGGCAAGGCAAAAAAGCGGCACAAAAGTTGTCAATAAAAATACGATTTAGCCTGGAGGACAAGGCCGAATGAGTACACATTTTTTCCTCTAATATTTAAGTTTGGATTTATTCAAGGTTATCTGCAGATTCACGGACGAACATATTATGGAAAATTTGAATGCCGAGAGATGGCTATTTTTAAGGTTATATAATTCAAAGCGAAATGCATGTATGAAAGCGAAATAGGCTGGTTATGTTTACACGTTATGCTAAGCTATGAAAATTTAAAATTGAAGCCGAATAAAAACAGCGTGAGGTGTGTTTGTGGCATTGCTTAGCATTGACATGCACTGAATTGTAACAAATATTGCGTGGCGGTATGTATAATGATAACGATTCCACAAATTGATTTCAATTAATTTGATCACTGCAACATGAACGGAAATCTATTATATAAGTCATCAGCTATGTCATAATTAATATTTTATCCTCAATGTGAACAATTTGTTTGAATTCAACGTATGACAATAAGCCGGTGATAATTATATGGGTACTATTTGCTCTGCTATTTTAAAATGATATAATTCTAGGCAAATATCTCCTCAAGTTTATAAGTTCCCTTGTTGTAGTCAATTCACAAAGTACTACTTTTGCTGGCTCCAAAATGCCAAAACGTCATCCGCACCCTTCTTAGCTATTACCAAAGTCGGGGCTTGAATATTTGAGTTGGTAATTTGTGGCATTATGGAAGCATCAATTACACGAAGTCCGCTCACTCCAAAGACACTAAATCAAAAACCAGTCACATATTGATTTGTTTTTAAATATCTCACATACAGTATTAATAAAATTTACCGCAATTTAGAATCCACCACCGCATAGGGGTCACCCGGTTTGCCCATAGGACAACTTCCCACTGGGTGATAGAATCCCCATGCTTTTTGGTGAATAAAACATTTCCAGTATGCGTCGGATCCCCATTGAAACGACGGACATGCTGGAATAATTTCTCGGACCACAGTTGCACCCAGTCTCTGGTACGCTTCTGTATTTTCAAACATTTCTACTGCTATGCGGATGCCTGGTTGCAAAGGATCCAAATTAATGCGCAAAACAATGACTGGAATTTCCACAGTTTAAATTAAGTTTAAATTTTACCCTCAATCAAGACAGATATGTCATCCTGATCTGGATCCATGAAAAAATTATATCCGTAATCCACTGGTAAGGATGTGTCGGTTGTGTTAAGTCTCAGGTAACCCCTGCTATTAGGGCGACCGTTAAAAATGTAATTGGAAATTATGTAGCTATTTGGATCATCAAATTTGGCATTATCATTGTGACTCTGTAGAGCCAGCTGAATATCAACCCAATCTGCATGACCTTGTGCCTCAGCCCGGGATGATGCAAGAAACCCAAGGGCAATCGCACCCCATGACGCGTAGGTTAAAGGACCTAAGAAGATAACAAAAAATATTAGTTTGCAAAATGAAGGTATGTGTCATGTGTCACTACTGGCTCTAATCTGAGATTACCTTCTCCCGTTTCCTCAAATTCGCGAATCGTGTTCAAGGTCAAGTCGCGCTCCGGGAAATACAAATGTTCAGCCGCGGATGCGTTGACTTTCGCCGCAATATGGATGCCAGGATGATCCTGGAGGCTGCTTCCAACTGGGAGATTAACCTTTGGTGTGATCTGGAAATAAATTTAAATATATCCGTGGTATGTTTTATAAGAAATATTAATTTTTAATACAATCGATCGAAAAGATAATAGTAATTAATATTTTCTTACCCCGGCTTCGATCAAATGCTCCGTAGGTCCGATTCCACTCCTGAGTAATAATTTCGGGGATCCAAAAGTTCCTGCGGAAATAATGACTTCTTTGCTCGCATATGCTACCTGGTCTTGTTTCCCGTGCCGTGTGTACAGCACACCAATTGCTTTTGAATTTGTTGGATCAAAGAGGATCTAAAAATCCAATTATAACCTGTACTAATATTTTGTTATTATTACTATCTGGAAATAATATGGCTTGCCTCTTGAGCCTCTGCATAATTCCTAACTGTTAAACTGGGTCGATTTCCAAGAAGTGGTTTCAAGTAGACATCAAATACGCTCTCCCGCCTTCCACGTTTGTGGTTGAATTCAATTGGACAAAAGCTAACCTTTTGCGGCCCATTTGGATCCTCCTTACTATATCCCAATTCCCTCCCCGATTCCAGCCAAACATTCAACCCTGGCGCGTAATTTTGTTTTGAAATAGTGAGAGGACCGCCAATCCCATGCTGGTCGCCAATCGGAAATTCCCCTTCATAATTTTCAACAGCTCGGAAAATCGGGAGTAAATTTTGGTATGTCCAACTCGGATCATTGGTCATATTGGCCCAATTATCATAATCCAATGGGTGACCACGATTGTAAACTAGACCGTTTGTAATTGACCCACCTCCAAGGACTTTACCAGTTGGGACACTGATGATTCCACCATTTTCCAGTTGGGCAAATTGATGTGGACTGGAATTATGGACATAAGAAATGTCCAGCAAGTGGTTAATGTAAGGACCATTGGCGGGGACGTATGTTGTCGGCGGTGGGGACCCGCCAATTTCAAGAACAAGAACCGTGTGTGACTCGGATAAGGTTGCCGCCAAAACGCTTCCTGCCAGGCCTCCACCAACTTCAAATAAATGGCGAATTACACTTTGCACAAACAAATAATTTTGCACGCTATTTCTTACCAATTACAAAATCATACGTCTCAACTTTTGGCAAATTGTAGGTGGAACCCTCCTGAAGGAACTCACGGTAGTCTTCATTTCGCAGTTGCTCGACCCATGACTGCGTGATAGCTAATAGTGCGCCAAAGATTATTGAGAATATGTCCATTCTTAAGTATTACAAAAGCGTATAATAAATTCGAAGTTCTGGACTTCAAGTTAAGCCTACGTGGAGATCGGCTCAATCGGTGGACAATACGGACACTTGTGCTGCAGTTCAACGAGTGTTGCACTGGTATCAAACAGAAAATACCACTTGCTCTTGTAGATTATACATAGATTAGCGAAAGCATTTAACAAAACACTTGTTATGAAGGCTACATTATATATGTTACATTATGTTATGCACATTGCTATGTAACAAAAGTTTGTAAGTTAACAGCAAATTAATACATTGTCATATAATCCTGATGTCAAGTCAGTAAGAGATAAGAATGAATCATGTGAAATGCAAATGACATTGGCAAGTTTCAAAGCTTAAGAGTTGATGCTAGTAAACAGGTATTTGCATTTTATTTTATGTCTTAATACGGAAAAGGACATTATTTCCTGGTAATTATTTCCATCTTCTTGGCGGTCAAAACTCAATTCATTTATTAACATCTAGGCGTATTTTTGGCGGTTAGTCACATTTCTCAAATCTACCTTAATTCCACGTGAGCATTTTTATGAATTCAGGCAGAAATCTCTGAATTTGTTTTGATATTTTTTCGCGCGCGAATTTTAGCGTCATCGTTCGTAATATAAGGTTATAAAGCCCCTATCACACCTGCGCATCTTTATTGCATGAAACATGTTTCATGCAATCTTTTGCACGTGACCGCGCAACTGCGCAGACTCCCGTCCGGCTTGCAACA
>JAAXYW010001168.1:0-24230 GCA_036851895.1 Orthonychiurus folsomi
GCCCCAGTTACGTGGATGAGCAAGAGGCAAACATGCATTGCACTTTCCTCAACGGAAAGCGAATACATTGCTCTTGCTCAAGGAGGAAAAGAAGCGGTGTAGTTGGCACGCATGTATGAAGAATTGGGAGTGTTTGATTTGCACAACAACAAAATCTGTTTAATGACAGATTCGCAAAGTGCTATTAAATTAGCAAAGAATCCCGAATACCACGATAAAACAAATCATATCGACATTCGACATCATTATATAAGATGGCTAGTGGACACTTAGCAAATTAGTCTCTCTCGCGTATCAGACACTGCACAACCCGCTAATATTCTAACAAAGTCGATTGTTAAGGACAACTTTGTGAAGAAACGTGAAATTATGGGAATGGCATCTCCGCCGCAAGAAACAAGGAAACGCAGAGCCTTTTCAAGCATTATAGTTGATCCCAAGTTGATTTTTTGGAGTCTAGCCTTGCTATTGTTGAGTTTCATGACTCTGGGCGGAGCCACAAAAATGCACAAAACAGACAGCCCTGTTCTTTGGAGGTTTAGCCCGGATCCCGTGATTGCAGGATTTCATGCAGTAACAATGACTACAAAGCTGGTGTCACCATGCACTCTACTTCCATTGGAAGAAGTGGATTTATTAATTGCAAAAATTATGGTAAAGCAATGTCAAAGAGCATATGAGGAAATCTTTCTAAGTAAATTAGAAAGCATTTGTCCTCAAGAAAAAGAAGTGGCAACGCGAAGTAAACGACTGATTTTTGTTGCCATTGGTTTTATTCTGGTGGCAGCGGTGGCTAGTGCGGGAGTTGGAATGGCTGGATACGCCATCTCCAAAACCTATGACATCCAAACACGTCAGGATGAGTTAAAGAATGCACTTAACGAATTGGAAAAAAAATTCTATAACAGTGAACAAATCAAGGTATTGCAAGTGGAAATCAAGAGAATTGCATCTCAAATGGATTTATTGGTAAACGATTTTAATATATTCAAAGAAAAAGTGGTGGAAATTCTTACCTCACGAGTACACTGATGGAAGGGAGAAAAGTTTTACAAAATACACAGAGCGTGTGGAGAACAAAGATGACAAAGGAATTTTTTGACTACCTCAATTTCACACTTCCAGGCTCAACCGAGTATCCAGCAGAATATGGGATGTTTCATAGTTGCGTAATGCAGCCAAACAGAGAAGAAATCTTACTTGATTTTTCAATTCCTTCCGTAAACAGAAATCTGACGAGAATGGAATCAGATCCTTTCAACTTAATGTTGAAAAATGCAACACACACATGTGCATTAAAATACACTGGACCAACTCTTGCCACAATTTCCGTAAAAGAAGATTGTGTGTATGAGAGGCATTATGAGAGACCAAGGAACAATTTGGAACTTGCCACATTATCAACTTGTTGAAATAGCACATCATTTCAAAATATAAATACCTATTTTCGAATGGACAAGTGCAAAGAGTCTGTGCCAAATGATGAAAAAAAATTTATACAAGTTAAATTCTTTGACAACGAATACCATGTATACTGCCCTGGGACATCTTACTTTATTGGTAAACGTGAAGTCAAGTGCACTATAACCGTTTTTACCATTCCGCTCTCACTCACTTTTGTGTTAAACAAAGTGGAGTACAGAAGAGACGTATTAGAGGTAATCTACAGAGAACGAACGGATCCATTTCTGAAAGAACATGTGAAATGGCATTTAAATCCTCAGCAGAATTGGAGTAATTAAGCCGAAGAACTGGATCCAGTTTGGCTTAAAAATGAAAACAAGATCAAGGAGGAAGCAAAAAACCTTAAAGTTTTTGAGTTCAAGAATGAGAACTGGACACTGTTAGAAGTACTCTCTATCATATTCGGAGTCATTTTGATCACTTGTGCCTTCATCTGGATCACACGTCGTGTAAGGAAATTATGCAAGAAAGAAGTTCCAGTCAAAGCTACTTTTGAGGAAATCTCATTAAAGGAAATTGTGGAACATAACATAATTATTCAGAATTGATAACCTAGTTTAAATGAAGTGTTGAAATATACACAATTAAGGTTATTTCATGTTATTTAAATTAAGAATTTAATCTGTGTTTAATTGGCCTTAGTACACAATAATCTGAGTCAGGTCCTGTTTAATGTTTTGAAAGGTGTGAAGTAGGCAAATTCTTTTCAGCTTACATTAGAATTTACCTTGTGGTTCATTATATATAAGCATTGTGTGTTAAATAAAAGTTAGTAGCATGTTGAATCGTTGTGTGAGTACAAGTCATTTTGAACACAAGTGCAATAATTACACGATCTGGTAAAAGTCCGGTAATCAAGTTTTCATTTGTATGTTGTAGAGTACCGGAAGCTAGTGTATAACTCTTCATATAGGATAACACGCTGGATTTCCCTGTTCCCAAAGCTTTAAATGGCTCAATAAAATTGATGAAAGTAGAGTATGTTTTTTAACAAGTAACCGGGCTTCTGTAATTGTTGCGTTATACGCTCTAGCTACATTTGCTTGCTCTGTGTGCATAAAAAATGCTCCAGGACTCTGATGGAATTAAATACGTGCATCGATTCCCGGTATCAGATATCGATTTTGTGATGTAAAATCCAAATGCGGTTTGTCAATCAAATCAAATACTTTTCCTTCGTTACATACTCCATGTGTTTTTACAAATCCATCTGTATCGTTTGCATTATCACGATCTTTTACATATAATGCTGCTCGTCCAAGATTGTCTGCATAATCTCCACCATAGCCGAGAATTGTTTCAAGATATGCTCAATATGGATAAAGATTTGATGTTGGAGTAACTTGCATTTCATTCAAGTGTAGTGTACATTGTTGAAATAGAGAATGCAAAAGATTATTAATTGGAGCTGTTTTTTCATTTGCCGGAACATTACTTCCATCTTGAGCCAAAATCTTGCAACGTACAAATAATAACATTTCAGAAAAGTCAATATATTGACTATCATTTCCTTGTATGAAAAATGAAATTGGAGCTGAAGAGTCTCCAACACTGGATAACGGATGATATTCTTGCATGTTGCTACTAGTCAAGCTAACATCCATACATGGTATACTAAATATATCGGTTTTGCTTTGCAAGTATAGCTGGGGTTTGGCTGTCATCATCAGAGATGCTATATTCTTTGATTTTTGTTTGCTTGTTTGTTGTTATTTCTCTTGTTGGTGGCTTCTAACCGTGACGAAATCCAGATCCAGACTGATCAATCAAATCTCTTCCAACTGCTTTTATTGCATTTACACCATGTTCTTTTAAAGATTTTTTCCATTTTCTATATATGGAAAACACATCTGAAGCTATATTTTCAGCTAGACTTTTGGCATGCGGTAGAATGTATATTTCTTAAAATGAAAGCTCCAAAAATGCCTCCAATTCCAGATCGTTTTTGTCTTCCAAGATTTGCTCGAAAGAATAACGATCCATCGCTTCCAACTGCTCCACCTTTTTGAGGATGATACAGTTTAAAAAAGTCTTCTTTCGGAAGACCACAATTGTAATAACTCATCTTTTACGACGAAAATGAAGTGTGGCCGAGAAGGAACCAACACTGAATGGCACTGGTAGACCAGACTCGTTTATTATATACATGTGAATACAGTCAATGTAGTCATACATCACACTAACGTACTGTAAATAATTAAATGTTCGTTCTACAATTTCTCCATCAATCCTAGTATGAATCATTTTTCGAAGTAATGGAGCCATTTTATTCCCAACTCGTTGACGTTCAATAATGTTACAATAAATGTACATTTGAGTTTGTCCACTTTCAAAAAACACATCGTGAATATACGCATTTGATTTGGAATCATATCCAAATATATTTGCTAATTTTGGACTCCATTTCACTTTACAATCGTTTGTAACACGATTATACGCAAACTCTAACGGTATTAAATGCGAAGATCTGAGTTCTCTGATTAGCTGGTCAATAGAATGCATATCTCACTGAGCGCAAAAGTTTTTTCGTGGTGCATCTGTCACTGCAATATATGGTGTTTTTCTCTCAATATTCATATCAACAACCATTGGAGTTTTTCCAGATTCATTGTATGCTCTACTTCCCAAGAGTTCAACTTGCTTAATTTTTCGAGTTGAATGTACATAGGTACATTCAACTAAGGCTACTTCGTAAGCACTAGGATCCAATTGTATTGGCATTGGAAATTGATTTCTAAAGTTGGATATTGCATTTTTGGGACAATGATCTGGTGACGAGTCACTCTGCAAAGTAATGTAAAAGTCCCCCATCTTTCAACGTTTTGAATAAAGTCTTAAAAGACTAAAATACCGAGCACATATACCTTGAGCCAAATGGAAGCATACCTACTTAATGTCACCAAAGTCAACAATACCCTTAAATGGCATTAAGTAGGAAGCAATGTGATGTGTATCTCTGCTTGCTATGTAATGTCATCACCTAGCTTCCACGATTAGGTTTAAAATAAGACGCTGCATTGCTTCTTGAGGTACATCAAAGCAGCGCCCCGCTTCCAAATGCCGTTTAAATCCCTATCAATTTTCTTGACGTGAAACTGTTTGAAGAGATTGTTAGGTTTTAATATCAATCAGCGCTGCAAAAAGACGGACAGACAGACAGAAGGACAAAACGATTACACTATTACCATAAAGTCTTAAAAGTTTGTT
The DNA here is from genome assembly GCA_036851895.1 of Orthonychiurus folsomi. Taxonomy (NCBI): domain Eukaryota; kingdom Metazoa; phylum Arthropoda; class Collembola; order Poduromorpha; family Onychiuridae; genus Orthonychiurus; species Orthonychiurus folsomi. Next base: position 4,672 of record JAAXYW010001168.1, read on the forward strand.
AAGGACCAACTAATAGGTAATTGAGAACAATTTTTTATTTGGTATTAAGTATGATTGGTTATAAATTCTGATAATTATTGGCTTGTCGCTAATGGGAGAGCAGCTGTAAAGTTGAATTAGTTGACAATAAATCTAAATTGAAATTGAAATTGAAATTGAAATTGAAAAAACTAAAATACCGCGCACATGAACTAGAGTACACAATGTGATCAGATCTATTACATTAGTATGTAAAGTCAACAAAATATCCCTAATCAACAATACATAAACTAGAGTACACAATGTAATCAGATCTATTACATTAGTATGTAAAGTCAACAAAATATCCCTAATCAACAATAAAACCAACAATATATTTATGCTTCCTACTTAACGTCAACACATCTGCATGTAAAGTTTAAACTCCACAAAATATCGCAAAAACGGCAAGTTTTATAACGTTGCAATTAAGTGCCGTGGCTGAATTCTGGATATAAGAAGGAACAATATATGGCCTTTATCATATTTAAAAATTAGACTATTTTGTGCGCAGGAAAAAAGGTTCTACAAAGTTTAATACACACACAAATTATATACATATTGCATGTTATACATATTATTATATTATAACATATTGTATTAGTCCACAATTTATCCGCTTCCTACAAGATGTCAACACATATGTATGTAAAGTCCACAATATCTCTGCTTCCAACGTAATGTCACCACAACTGTATGTAAAGCCCACAACAAAAAATGTAACAATTACAGCCTGGCTAATTATGGCCTTTAAACAAGATTAAGCAGGAAGCACATGCAATGTGCGCTTCTGTCCGCTGCAGCGGCCCCTCCATTGCTTCCCTTACCTCCAAAACGTGTCTGTTTCAAACCTAGTTGTGAAGCGGGGACAGCAACAGTGCTTCCAACTTTGCCGGCATGCTTCCAACTATATTCATTTATATAGCACTGCAGACTACATTCATTTATATAGTCAAGTACCCCTCCCCTTGGACCGATTGTTTCGACTAACAAACTTGTCCGGAGCAAGCACATTACAAAGCCGTGTACCGAGTCTCAAGTGAATCCAATCATATATGCGTGAGTTATCGCTCGGACAGACGGACGGACGGACGGAAAATACGATTTCAATACCTGTGCCACATGCTAAAACATGTGTGCTCGGTAATAACCACACTCGTTAATAGTATTGTTCCACATGCGTATTAGATTTTCAATTTCAACTTGCACAATTTTATCCACGTGAACATGCAAAGTTTTGTTCAAGTCAATATTATCAAACAAATTGTAGTACACAATTAAACTAACCGTGATGCTGGTTATTTTAATACTAACTAGTACACAAAGCAAAATACAAATTAACATGTACATTTTTTCATTACACATTTTTATTAGATTATCAAAATTATTTTTAACTCTGAGTATTACAAGCCAGTCAAGTGAATTTTCTTGATTATTCAAAATCTTTTCGCTAATTGTATTATAAAATATGCTTAACGCTATTGAATTGTGTATCAACTCTATGCTTGCCAGTATACAGCAAACAAAAATTATAATCTGATAGTCCTCCATTATAAATTACTACTCTTCCAAAAACAAAACTTTACTCTTCAACACTAGTCGAGTAATACCTGTACAGTTTTGCATGAGACATTTATTGCTTTCAAGAATAACATCTACAATCTCCATAATACTATTACTAACATTTGATTTGTAATAAAAAAATAAATACATTCCTAGGGTGAACAGGCAAAACAAAGCAATATGACTAAATAGAATTGATAGTAATATTATTCGTTTTTGTTCCATATTGAAGTAAACTCTGAATGAACGCTTTTAATATTGGTAAAAAAAATTTACACTACAACCGACAATGATTCTTAAAAACAGTAATGTGATCAGACTGCACTCCATTCTTCTACTGAGCTAGACTGATGATTCGCGTAGCCATTTATGATAAATTCGAACATGTATTGAACTCTTGTCAAAAACAGATTTCATTATTTGCTTTACTGTGTGGAAACCTGCATTAATACAAGGTATCACTGGAAATGCTATCCAAGTCACCTTATCCTGAATCAACTGTTTATGCAATTTTACAAGCGCTTCTATTAAAATTACAAAATCTGTAGTCTCAACACTAAATCTAGCAGTAATAAAATGATATACATATTGAGTAAAGTTTAGAGGTCCTTGAATTTCGATCCGAGTACAAAAACAGTCTCCTTTGTTTACTCTTTTTCCATATTTGGTCAAAATATCTACTTCACTTGCTACATTAGCTACATTACAAAAAACAAAGTGAGAGTTTGTTTGTGGAAAATCTTCATTAAAGTATTCATTTAAATGAAAATCTGATTTTAGATTCATATTGTAAATGTAGCACATTAGAGGCTCTCTATCAAAATCATGGTCTATATGACATTCACAATTATAATTATGATGTTCTTTGAATCCCTTGTATGCCTCCAAATGAATTTTTGTAGATGCATGTGCTTCACTAGTTGTATTTTTAAAAACATCTTGACAGACTTCACATCGTAATAGAGTTTCATAATCCATATTAATGTATTGTTAGAAATGGAGCTTTATGAAGTTCTGGATACTTGAAAAATGAAAATGAAATTTTTCTACACTTGTTTATATAATCTTTATCATAAGCAGGAACACATGAAGCTTGTCTAGTTTTGTGATATCTATGCAGTCGGGTTGTTTTTGTATAAAATTTTTGCCACGGATGAGCTTCACGAGAAAATAGATATTGTTTTGTTTGTATTGTTAAAAGAAATAAGACAAGTATGTTTGCTAGTGTTTTGTAATGCAGTGTGTACTTGACAAGGCTGTGAAAACGAATAAGGATGAGAAGATGAGAGACTTGCATTTATATGGTAATAATATGATAGAGAACTTGTTTAAAAATCTATCATATACAATAATTTTGCAAAGTATTCCAAGCCTTGTAATAAGGATTTTATATCTTCCAGTTTCAAAAATATAATTGATCCAATTCAGTTTGGAAACTTTTTAGATTTCACAGGCGTGTTGAGACAAAAACAAGGTTCATTTACTTCATTGTTAATAAATTGCACACGGAATTTTTTATTTGACGATTTGAATGAACTTATCCAGAAGCATAGCTCTTCAGGTTCACCGTAAACTAATGTTAAAAGTACATTTTCATCGTTAGCAATCTCAGTTAGTTTAGTGTTTCCCCATTTCAAGAATTCAAGTGCAGATAAGTGAGTCAGCTCTAGTTTAATTGTACTGCTATTTTTCCTGTTTTCTTTTTGAACACTGTAATACTTGTGTGTAACATACGGTGTATATCGAAGTCCCGGACGTAGTTTACAATAATCATTAATATTCCATGACAGCTCCCTTTTAATTTTTGTTATAGTAGAACTTTGTGAATCCATGTTTATTGCTTCCAGTTTGATGGTTGTTGAGAGTCATCACTGAATTTAAAAGAGTCGATACTGAGATTACAAGAGTCGATATTGGTATTACAAGAGTCGATACTAAGATTACAAGAGTCGATACTGAGATTTTTAGAGTCGATACTGGTATTACAAAAGTCGATACTGGTATTACAAGAGTCGATACTGGATTATTAGTATTATATGTATTATATATGATATAGAAACGCCATGTTTTGTTCAAACACTATGCGATTTGATTGTCAATATTAAGTTGACATTAAATGTAATTTTTGTTAAATCTTTTTGTTTGAATTTTGAAGAATATAACATTTTATTTATGTTTGTTCTTTTTTTTATTTTGAAAGAGAGAGAAGTGTTGTGCTCGGAGTAAAATGATAAAATGAAAATGTGATGTAAGAATTGATGCGCATTTATACAAGAGAGAGAGAAGGAGAAAGAATTTGACCATTTTGGTCCATAACAGAATTATTCTCTCTGTGAAAACAAGAAAAAAAAACTATTTCTTTGAGCATGCGCATGTGGCATTTATATTTCTTGTATACGTACATGTACGCACTAAACGAAGCTTTTTTCTCTCCTGTATTTGAGTTTCCTCTCTGCATGACTGTTATGCACTGCGCTGTGCTGTACTATGTTTAGTGCATAGCTAGCTGCAGTAGCATGAATCTCGGGTTAAAACAGGGAAGCATCAAATTAGCATGGGGAAATTAAAAATGGGGGAGCATATTTGGCATTAGATTTTGCTATGCGGTGGAGCATAATATGCTCCTACTAGCACCTAGATACTACTCCCATAAAAAAACCCGAACCTATGCAACACTACGCTAGACCAGCAATCAGGATTAACCTCAAGGGATCATCATCAGCACTACGGTAAAAGAAAAAAAGTCAGCAATCGGAATTAATTCGGACAAAAAATCAAAGGATCGGTAAATCCCTGAGGACAAGGCCACATCGCACCAGATGTGGAAGATCGTCAAATTCGGACAAAAAGGAAAACTGGATCACGCTCTCACTAACAATCAAATATAACAATTGGTACGGCATATATTTATGAATGATTACTCATCAATATTTTTCAATATTTCTAGAAATTTTATATTTATGGGTGCTTAGTTACTTTTAAAACATTGGCGTTTAATTTCTAAAAGACTTCAAAATAATCCACACTCCGTAAGATTTTGTCATGCTACTACGCATAATGGGGTTTTTCTATGCCCACTTAAGTGTAATTCTCTACATACTGACCCGACCTATCATTTCACGATTTCAATTCTTTATTATCCCGAAATGCCCAATTATATTAATAGAAATCACTGTGTTAAGGAGCAGTGTATAGCAAGTACGAGGAACACAACTAATCTAGCTGCTTTCCTGTAAATTTTGCAGTAATAGATAGATAGATAGATAATGTCTTTAATACGGTCAAATTCATCAGTGGTACACTGTTATCAACAAACAGACCAAATGGGAGTCAGATTCCAATCCTTAATATATTTTGAATTTTGCAACTTAACAATAATAACCTAACTACTTGGTCACAAATACATTCAAGCGCTTACTTAACAGATATTTTGAGAGCTCATTGCAAAAACTAAATTCCAACTTAGTGTCTGGTTGTCTTAATTTATGCGGCAGAGCATTATACAACTTGGTAGCCCTGGCTTTAAACGAGCAATCGAAGCTCCGCGACGTGCGCTCAACAGGAATGTTGCCAACACGTCGGGAACGACAAATAGAGTCATTAGGTCAGACAAAAAGTTGGCCTAAAAAATTGGAAAGCTTAAGTTTACGCATTCTATCAAGTGTGGTGAGTGTCATGTATTCTAGACGTTCATTTACCGTGTGTAGTGTCAGTTTTTCATGAAACGTTAAAATATCGGCTTGATCCACCTTTTTGAACCCAAGCCGTTTGGTTTTAACTTTACAAGTAGTTGGGTCATAGTTTTTGGCCGCCTGAATATAGGCAAATTGACGGAATCTGTAGGTTTTAATAAGCCAACACTTTAGTAAGGAATCCACGGTTTTTTGACAGTCATGCAGGTGTGTAGAACAACTATATACTTGTAAACCACAGTCAAGGTGTGAAAGGACCACGGATTTGAAAAGGGAATAATTTTGATGATATATTCTTTTTGTTACATAAAATTTGATTACCTTTGAAGCTCATTTTATGAGTGACCTTTTTGACGTGACCGTTAAACTTGAGGTTTTTATCAAACTCTATTCCTACGTACGTTATTACCTTTGACAGTAATATGGTTTAGGAATAGGTGTTCATTGCGCATGTTCCTGTCACTAAGTAGCATGAATTTTGTTTTTGTCCAGTTTATGTCTGGGGTTGGAATCACGCAACGCCCCAGCTAGATCATCCGCGCAAGTCGTTATAAGTTCATGTAAGGTATCGGCTATATCATCGAAGTAGAGCAAAAAGACTGATGGTCTCAGTACTGAGCTCTGCGGGAAACCGGCATGCAAATTGAAAGGACGCACGTAATGCGCGCCCCAAGTCCCCGTAATCAATATAGAGTAATTAATACTATGAATAATTGGGTTGGTAGCAATTGTATATTAGATGACAGCGATACCCCGCCACCCCCCGCCATCACTGCAACAATAATAACTGTAACGAATTTTGCCAACTTCCTCCAATCAAAAATCACGAGTTATTTGACCCGTTAGAAATTTCCCTGCTAGTTCAGAGCCCGCTTAAAGAGTTTATAGCATTGCCTACATTCAAAAGAGGTCTTCTAATGAGGCACTTAAACATAAAAAGTCTTAACCCCAAAATTGATGAAATTATACAATTCCTAAACGATAATAAATTTTACTTTCTCGCTTTATCGGAAACAAAATTAAACATAACAGATTCATCAAACTGTTACGAAATTAACGACTATAATTTCTTCCGTTACAATCGAATTTGCAATAAAGGTGGGGGATTGGCAGTTTATTTGAGTGAGGACTGTAAACAGCTCCCCCTACATTTTTAAAGAAAATTTCCTCCCACCTCTGAATTAGCCTGTATGCAAATTTGGCCAAAAAACCATGGATCATTCATTCTAGTAACTATATATAATCTACCAAACGAAAACAAAACGGAATTTGTAGATTCACTACCTAATCTAATCTTCTATCTACTCTCATTATTTACCCATTCAGCCACACAACCATTCGTTTAATTCAAGAAAATTCTTAAAGGATTGAATTAGTGGCATTGGAACAATTGTGTTATTTGTTGTTCCAAGGCGAAAACCGCGAACCTGCCACTCAAACGCAATGCACTCGCGCATGCCGCCTGTGGCAACGCCTATGCAAACAACGGAAAAGTACTGACGTCCTGGTATGCATTTATACCCCTTCCTCTCCTTCTCAAAAACCTTGAAAAACCTTGTGCCCTTTGGATCTCGGAAACGGTGCGCCGGATCAAAAAAAAGTAGCTAAGAAAAATGTCTGGTTTTTGGAAAAATGAAGGGAAGTGTGGCTGAGTTTTTTGTCTTGTGGACTTGTCAAAAATTACTACTTCAGTCCTCAATGATGATGATAAAATCAAATTAAAACTGCAGTGAACGATTGTTTCTGTGGAAGTAAAATTGTATGTTTTTGATCCAATCGTACATCTGATTTATTGAGCCGTTCTACAACTTTCAAAATTCCAAGATTATCTACGAATGGGGTTAGAAATTTTATAGTTTTTGGTAAAACATCACGTTTGCACAGAGAAGTCTCATCCCTGAAACATTCCCTTTGAACTAGTTGTATAGTAACAATAAAAGCACTTTCAAGATCCGATACAGTAGATGGATCAGTTTGCTTATCTGAGGAACACTTTAAATTGTGAATGAATCTTAAACAGTATGCAGCTATTCTCTTCATTGTAAAAATTGATGAACAACTCTTAATGAATTAAAGAATGGGTAAAAAAACCTGTGCAGATTGTTGCAAAAAACACTTCGAAGATGTTAGGTTCAAATTCCATTGTATTCAACCATGGTGGTCCATGAAGCCACTGTGTGTGAGCCAGTAATTCTTGCACAGGAATTCCTCTAGATACACAGTCTGCAGGGTTGTCTTCTCTCACTACATGGTATTACAAATCACTCTAATATGACGAAACAGTTTTACAAACACGGTTAGTTTCAAAAATTGGTAAGTTCTTAGTTGTTGCAATCCAACCTAACACAATTGTTGAATCAGTCCAACATCGAACCACAGAAAATGTTAATTTTGATGAAATTTTTACGAGATCCATTAATTTTGTATGTAATACAGCACCACACAATTCCAGACGAGAAATTGTTTCCGTTTTAACTGTTGATACTTTGCTTTTACCGATAACAAGCATTGTTGTAGAACGTTGATTCGGACCAATGCATCGAATGTACACACAAGCTGAATAAGCCTTGTTGCTTGCATCTTTCCAAGCTTCTTGCATAATAATTTTGGGACGAATTGTTACTGGAGATAGGCAGCCGAGAGGATCAAAAACCTTCGCAAGGTTTGATAAAACAATTCGTTTTGTTGCAGGTGATTGAGCTCCAGTAGTATTAATGTTGACACCAAACGTATCTGAAATTGGTTCCAAATTAATCCGATTGCTTTGACAGTTTCTTCATAATCCAGTTGTCGAATTACTTTTGAGTCTTTTAGCTTTTCTGGTATTGCGGAAAGAACGTCAGGATTATTAGACATCTACTGTCGTAATTGAAATTGTCCAAGCTGTGATAACTTAGTTGAAATTGCATTTGAGATGCAGTAGCAATATCATCAGCACCAAAAAGTAGATGTCTACAAGAATATCATCTCGAAGTAGGTGAGATACGTGAGGAAAATTATCTTCTTCATCTCTAGATAACTGATGAAGAGCACAAATTGCAAGAAACAGAAATTAAGTAACTCCAAAAGTAAAAAGCCAGCCGCCGTGGTGTTGTGGTGCTAAGCCCTGCGCATTGATGCCCTAACCATGTTGCAAACGGACTAATGCAGATGCTCCTAATTATGTGTTTTCTGATTCCGAAAGACTGGCGACAGTAAAATTTAATATGCTAAACTACAGGTTGTGTTTGTCTTTCATACGACTGACACAAATATGCAGCCTGTAGTGAGCGAGACCAAATTCTTCAATCTCTTTCCAACTTCCACCCGGTAATTCCTAAACCAACCTGCCCGCATCCTGCATCAGAATTCAGCCTAATTGACGGAAACACGCCGACTGCTCAGAGGAACTCCAGACGGCTCTAGACGTCTGAGAAGAGCTTCTGCCTAGTAGTATACCTAGTGATGACTGTCAATAGGGTTTGTACTCTCTGCCTGTAGGATAGGGACGCCTAATTGGTATTAGTAAGGAATCGGCGCATATAGTCAATGTGTGTATTCACACGACTAGAACTCTACGCCGCAATGGATCTACAGGTATAGACGACAAGTCTGGAACCTTGTGGGTACTTTATCCTCCTTCCTTACTTGGTTCTCAACATACATACATACATACAACTCCAAAAGTAACTACTGATTCAGTGTTTCTTCAAAGGCTGATTGGAATCTTCACGCCAAAAAATTCGCTAAAAATCTTGGTGTAGAGCTAAAACATGAAACTTGAGGACAGAACTTTGTAATGTCTGCTGAAAGAGCAATAGCATGAGTTCTAAACCGTATTAAGAGTTCTACTAAATCAACTTGAAGCTTTGGACTAGGAAGAAGTAAATCATTGAAAGATAGTCTAATTGAAAATTTAGCTGAGGCGTTGAAAACAATGCGACGTTTAGTAGTAGGGCTAGTATCCTTGGTGACCATAAAATGAGGCATGTAGTAGAGTTGAGACTCAGGTTTAACAAGTTGCTCATTTGAGATGGGTTCAATGAATCCAAGAGCACCAGTTCTTGAATTTCTCAGCACCTTCTCAGGTTGTCTGAAAGGAAGTTGAACTGAACACCTTCCGTCAGAATGACGTTCATGGGTAGATGTGAAATAATCCTAGGGGGTTTGTTTGTCAGTAGTTAGTGAGTATTCACTACTAACTGATGAGTGGAATTAAAGTGATCCTTGATTTGTTCGTCAGTAGTGAGTGGCTATTCACTACCGACTAATGAGATTATTGCTGGGTTAGGGAGCAACCCTGCTTATATTAAGAATCAAAGCTTCCACACTGAGGTTGAATTATTTAATTCAGTGGAAGACTAGAGGATTCAGCGCTGCCCTTTGCTTCAAGTTCAAATATACTCACACACTCCTTAGATCTAAAATAAGCTTCCGATCCAGAATCCAGAAAGAGCCTACACCATTGCTGTAATCCATGAGAATTGAAACTGTAGCTTGGATGGTTCCCATTAGGACTGCATGATGGCCGAAAACTGCAGTTGAACTATGGTTTGAAATTAGAAGTGGGGTATCTTGAGATGTGGAGAGTTTGAAATTGTACGTTCTGATGCTGAATAATTTTTGAAAGGCTATTGTAACTCAGGCGCTTTTTATTAAGAAAACTTTTTTCTGGTTAACAGTTAAAGATGTAAACTGAGGATAATGATACAATGGATGTAGTGAGCCACAATTTATGCAAGGATATCCTGGTTTGGAAGTGGAAATGTGATGAACTCCCTGTTTCTTAAAACATGGCTTGAATTTATTGGAATTCTTAGAATCTGCATCATTAAAAGTTGAAGGGGATCCAGCTGAAGAAAGAGCTTTTGCTCGATCTTCAATAAACTCGATGAAATTTTTGATGGTTGAGATGTCTTTGACTTCATCCAAACCCCATTGCTTGCGACTTTCAGAATCCAATTTTTTTAATCTTATATAAATAAAAATGAGATCCCAGTGTTCCACCGGAACATTCAGAATTTTAAGAGACTGCTTGTCTCATTGATAATGTCTGCTATGCTTTTGAGTCCGGCAGGAGATTCGGACTTTAATGGATTATGATCATCAAGACGTTGTAGATGAGCAAGGATAATTTCCCTTCTTTGATTGTACCGATCGTTGACTAAAGCCCTTGCCTTTGCATATGATGACTCTGTTACTTGGAACGATGACACAATATTTGCTGCGTCACCTTTGAGGCAAGATTTTAGGGGAACCATTTTTTCAGCGCCGCTGAGTGTAGGATTTTGATCTACAGATGCCGAGAATAGGTCTCGGAATGACGGCCAGGCATGGAAACTTCCAGAGAATTTAGATAATTTGATCCGCTCAAGTTTGAACGATGGAGTTTTTTGAGATTTTGAACTTGTAGCTTTACTTTTTTGTAGTTCAAGAAGTCTTACCTGGAGCACCCTCACTGCTTTAAATCCTGTGACGAAGTCAGGTTGATGTTCAGTTTCAAAATCTGTATCATCGGAATAACTTGTGCAGTGGTTGTGTAGAAATTTTCCAATTTTTCCAAAAAATTATCCTGTCCGATTGCAGATAATTCCAATTCGGCGGTGGTTACAGATCCCAGTTGAAAACCATTTATGTCTGGTTGCATCGCAATCTGTCTTTTAAGTAACGCGTCTATTTTCTTGACCAGATCATTGACAGACGTGTTGAACTGACACTCTCACTTTCGGAACTTGGCTAAGTATTTAAAAAAATGTTTTGTACGTATGTGAAATGGTGAATTGAGATGAGTCGAGTGAGGGAATAAAAGTAATAAGGATAAAAAACTATGTAAATCACACTTTTCCGAAGAGGATGAATGACTGAGTGAACGCAATAAATATGTAGATAGATCTCTCCCCCTAACTTATGAGATAAGAAAAAAGGACTCAAGATTATGCTAATAATGTTGAACACGCAAACAGAGGACAAATAAATACAATTATCCGTCACTTTTTACAAAATACCAAATTGTAAGGCGCTACACTCTTCTAACGTCAAAACTCAACTAACTACACACAAACTTCTCCCATTTTATACCTGGACATTATACACATTGAATCTATAAATTGATCCACGGTACAAATAAAACTAGAAATTACCCGGAAAAACCGGAATAAGAAAGAAGATTGACCGAACTGTTCTGAACTGGTTTCTAAAAAAAATTCTTACACATAGAAAACGGACATTGGAGTGAATGAACTCTATTTACATACTTACTCCAAACATTCATTGAGTACGTCTGTGTTTTGTTGATTTGGGGTGGCAACGTGATGGCGGCGGGTATTTATTTTTGATTTCATTTATTTTTGAGTTAATTTTTAATGTGGGATTTTTAATGTGGAAAATGCAGTTCTATTACGTTTGGCTTTGGAAAAGTTGCGCATTGTGTAGTGCGTTGGTATTATGCAGTGTAGAGAGACCGAGGTGGCAAGGTGAAGAAGAAGTGAGGTATTTTGATGTAGGTGATATGGTGATTTAATGAAGGTGGGGAATTGAGGTATGCAGTACAGGAAATAAGCTGTTTTGTTCAAGTGTTATTGGTTGTTTTATGTACCGCACGCAAAGAAGGCCAGTCTAGCTGGCCTTCTGCGCTAGTATACATGTAAATACAAAGTGCTAAGCTGCGGCTACTGTTGTCTTCGGGTCGGCCGTCCGGAAATGAGTCTTTAAGAGTCAAATGGAAAGGCGAGGCGCATGTGTTAGTACCCTCGCAATATTCATTTAGCCACGATTCATCGTGTGCAAAAGATTTACACTGTAAAAAGTACTATTTCTTGTACTAACCAGGCCTTTGGTTGTTCAGGTCTACATTTGCATATATTTTACTCAAATATGGATCGAATCCGCAATTAAAATTATTAGGTTTTGTGTTGTTTATTTCAGAGAAGTCCAGATGGGGAGTTTTGTACTCTGGATAGTGAATGCCTTGAACCATCTACCTGCTATCACTCTGTTTGCAAGGCAAGTAAAACATTTCTGCAAATAGATTTGCAGTTCTTGCACATATACTTAAATCAGCGCATTTACTCAGCAGTTCAAGCCCTTAAAAATTGTAAAGCAGGTCAATTCCAGCTTGTTACAGTAATTTGCATTTCACTGATATAGATTTGCAGGTTGGTATCCTATACTAAATGTTTCGCAATAGTCCATTTTTTTCAAATACAAGGTGGACCAAAAAACGCTCCTCTTTTGATAATTTTTTTGAAGCGTAGAGTTAGCTGATTTTTATAAAACAAAAAGGATCTGAAAAAAGCTGAAATTCAAAGTTTGTAAGTATTTTTTATTTCCTGGAAGTGTTTCCGCAACATCGATCGGTTCTGATGGTGAATTTTTGCAGTGCAATGTAATGTCAAAATTGTTTCAGACAAAAAATGATCGCCAACATTTCTTTCCCGCCAATGTCACATTTAAGTTCCGCACTCAAAAGTGTCCGGCTAGTAAACTGAATGGGGCATTCAATTCGCTTAAAGTGGGACAAGGTGACCATTTTGTTCAACTCGTCCCAAACCAGAGAGAATAATTTGCGCTGTTTATCGGTCCAGTTTTTAGTAAACCGTTGCTTGGCTAAAAGATCTGTCATAGGTTTGGCAATGAATGACTGCCGTGGTATAAATTTATGATAAAAATTAACCATTCCCAGAAATGACCGCATTTGAGTTAGGGTCTCTGGCTGAGGCAGGTTACAAATACACTCCACCTTCTTTGGGCTGGATCGGATTCCTCTCCCATTCACAACAAATATCAGATAGTCAATTTCACGGTAAACAAATTTGCATTTGGAAATTTTCACGTTTAGATTTGCTGCCCGAAGTCTAGTTAAAACTCTCACTAGCCTCTCATTATGTTGTTGTGAATTCTGACCATGTGAGGTAATATCATCCATGTAATTTGCTATTTCGTATGTAATGTCACCGAATAAACGATCAACTAAACATTGACACTCCTGAGGAGCATTTTTGAGGCCGAAAGGTAACCTCGAAAAGCAATAAGTCCCGAATTTAGTAAGGAAACAAGTCTTAAGGTAAGAACCGTCACTCCTAGCCATCTTAATTTGCCAGTAACCGGACAGCAAGTCCATAGGGCTGAAAATTGGACTGCCTCCCAGAAAAAATCTAACACATCAGAAACTTGAGGCATACTCCAATTTATAAACTTCGTTTTCTCATTTATTGTCGGAAATCACAGCAAAATCTAGCTGTTCCATTCTTCTTTATGACCAACACGACGTTACAAGCCCACGGGCTGTGTGCCCGTTCAATGATTCTACATTCTAGCATCTCATCTAACTGTTTCTTTATAATCTCATCCTCTGCTGCGGAGTTCTTTGTCTATAGTCGCTGTCTAATAGGCAAATGGTCGCCCGTCTTTATGCTATGTTCAACAATGTCTGTGCATGTAAGGTCTGCATTATTGATTGCAAATACGTCCCAAAATTCTTCAAGACTTTTAAGAAGGTCATTCCGCTCGGTTTCGGACGCTTCTGGACAGATATCAAAAAGAGAGGGGTCAAAAGCACCCTTTGAGATGAAAGGGCCATTACTTGTGGCTGATAGTTTGGTTCAACGACCCTAGCAGGGTGAAAGTCAGCAAGGATCATATTTTTTTTCAACGATACTGTTCTTTTGCCCATGTTGGTGACCATAATGTAAAGCGTGGATTTGTCAACAACTGCCGCAGCGATCGCTACCTAAAATTTCTCCAGAATATCTGGCCTCGGTATAAGTAGCCACGTGCCGTAGTCTGTGTTGCCGTGCGTGACCTTTACTGTCATATGAACTCCCGGCGAGATACTTACGGTTTCTGCGATTCGCACTTTAGCTTGAGTTCCATTTCCCTTAACTTCCTCAAAAATGTCTCTGTTAGACTCAGGGAGAATTCTAATAAATGTTTGCTTAGGCCATTCCCAAAATTCTCTTTTAAAGTCAGCTTTTCGGTGGGTATTCGTATAGTCATAGTCCGATTCTCTGTTTAACCCCGTAGTTGACCTCAAGATGGTGGACACCCCCGGTAGTGAACTTGATTTAGGAGGACGTGAAGCGACCATCTCAGGTCTCCGGCAAGAAGCGGCAGAACCAGAACCATCCCGCGGCGGAGGGGCCCTCTCCACCGCAGGCGGCTCCAGCCCGGAGACCCCTGAATTTCCAGCTCCTTGAATAACCATAACATTTTCCACCGCGCGCGTGTGCACATATTACTCCGGCCGTTTGTTTTCATTCGGTTCTTTACCCACACGTTCGTTTTTCTTGCTAATATCATTATTTACTCGTACGTTTTCTGTTTCACAGTTTTCATCTGCCTGTTTGTTTTCCGTTTCATTATTATCGTTTACACGTACGTGTACCGCCTCAAAATCATTAACTGCACGTTTGTCTTCCGTTTCATTAGCGTCATTTATACGTACGAGTACCGCCTCAAGATTATTCACAGCTCGTTCGTGTTCCGTATCATTTACGTCATTTATACGTACGTGTACCGTCTCAAGATTATTAACTGCACGTTCGTCTTCCGTATCATTAGTTTTATTGACACGTACGTGTACCGCCTCAAGATTATTATCTGCACGTTCGTCTTCCGTCAGAATATCGCTATCTATATGTTTGTTTTCCGTCCCGATTATATTATACATTCGTTTGTTTTCCGTCTCAGATTCAATATTGATACGTTCGTGATCCGTCACAATGCGACTGTCTGTACGTTCGTTTTCCGTCTCTATATCGTTATCTATTCCTTTGTTTTTTGTTACTGTGACGGTCTTAGCACGTTCGTTTCCCGTTGCAGTTTCATCAACAATTCGTTCGTCTTCCGTTAAAATTTCAATGTCATCGCGTTCGGATTCCGCGACGATCTCATCGTTCCTATTTTCCGTTACAATTTCATCAATCACAGGTACGTCTGCCGTTCCAATTTTGATATCAATGCGTGCGTTTTCCGATACAATTTCTGCAATCACACGTACGTCTGCCGTTCCAATTTCGATATCAATGCGTGCGTTTTCCGTAACAATTTCATCAATCACACGTACGTCTGCCGTTCCAATTTTAATATCAATGCGCGCTTTCCGTAACAATTTTATCAATATGACGTTCGTTTCCCGTTGCAATTCCAATATCAGTTCGTACGTTTTCCGTGCCTTTCTTTATCTTCTTATCAACTTTAATTATCTTGTCACAACCATTTCTAATGCTTTTATCCGTGTTATTCTCGTACGTAACGTCAGTTAGTCCTTTGTCACCCAAGTCTGAAAAGTTTTGTTTCACCGGAGTGAATTGGTTTTAGGGGTTACTGACAAACAATTGACTAGATGTAGACGGTTGAAATCAGACATCAGAAATGACCGTTCCAGACAATGTCATTAATTTACTGGTTAACATCCGGGATTTGCTTTCCGCTCTGTGCTTAGTACCCGGATATTTTGTCACTAACGTGCACCACCCAAGTGAGCATTTTTCATGATTGTCTAATATACCCGTGCGACATTGGTCGAACCGACGTCTCAGATCTGTCATGGTTGAAATCAAAAAATGTACGACCTGTGTATAATTAGAGGTGTTGCCTCCTTTGTAATAATAGTGTATGGTACCAGAACCATCAAGGTTGAAGGTCTGCGTTTTATACGTGAGGGTCAAGTTGAAGGGAATAAGGATATCGTTTCCTAATATGAATAGATTTTGTGGAAGTGAATCTGAAACCAAAACTGTTTTCCTAATCCTGAGTAGCCCAACTTGAAGGAGAACGTTTGTTTTACCGTTGATGTGAAGCGAAGAACCGTTAGCAGCCCTGACATCATACCCGGAGACTGGAGACAAATGATCAATGGCGCTGTGTTCCACAAGACAAATTCATGCGCCCGGGTCAATTAGTGCTTCGACGGGTTTAGTATTAATGAATATTTGAGAAAACAACTCACTACCGATTCCTACCGAAGATACTACTAAACGCCGTAAACCATTGGTGGGGTCGAGAGAAAATGGGCAACGGCTGTCCCCATCGATCACTGCCGTGGTCCGTTTCCCTGATTGGGATAATCTTGTGAGGGCACTGTGCCTGAGCGTATAGCACGCCTATTAGAACATTCCTTATCAATGTGACCCACACCGCCACACTGGTAGCATGTTATATACGTATTACTACCTGTTCTATTAAAATTCGAATTGAATGGGAAACTTCTATCCTGCCCGTTGCATCGTGGGTTGAGATAGCTATATCTACGCCTTTTTCCTTGGCCATAGTAAGTATTTAATTGGCCACGGTTTGAATTAATCCCACGATTGTTCCAGTTAATACCCTGGCGCCTGGGACGCCAATTTCTATTGTTGTGTAATTCACCACGACCGTATCGCCCATCGCCGTAACTTTCATAATTATTCATGCTTTAGTGGACGAGTTACCGACTGGCCCCTGCGTATTGTTTTGCATCCAAGGTTTAGCGTACCCGGGTGCAATGAATGATGCATTTTGTTCAAGAGCCATAGTTTGTGCAGAGAGCTTTTGCTTCTCCGATTGCGAGACTTGGATTTGTTCGAGAGGAATTACCTTGAAGCAAAGGTCGTCCAATTCAGGGTCTGACCCAACTGCTGTTGTAGCTTTGTCAAGCTTGTTCCCCTCAAGCTTCAGGGTAGACATGGTCACTTGACGGCGAGACCTTCGATTGCTCCGCAAGTTTGCGAGATCGTTTCTCATCGAATCTCTTCACATCATCTTTGAGTTTGTCCAGGCTTTTGTATTTTTTATCAATAAATTTTTCTCGGTACGATCGGGTCATGTGAAAAATGATGAGTACATAGCTTCTCCGAATCAAATTTAAGATTAGCCTGGTTGTGTAATTTGACCATTGGGTAAAAGAAAGTCATGCCCGTTTCGCCATCTTTTTTGATGCGTTTAAAAATTTCTTTACAACGGTCCTCACCAAACTCCAAAAGAAGAAGTTCCCTTAAAATATTCCATGACATATGTGACCATTGGTTTGTTTGCTTGCCTTCGGAATCTACAAGCATTTCTGACTCATAGTCGGTCTGGAGTACCATTAACCAACGGCTGGCCGGTTCTTCTAAGAATTGACCGAAGCATCTTACTTTGGCGTCTGCCCAACCTGAACTCAGTTTTTTGTACTTATCCAAAAAAACATACAGGTCGTCTCCGACTTAATTCTTGAAGCATGGAAATGATGACTGAGGGAGGATCGCCATGGGCAGATTAGTAGGGTGTCCCAAAGCTGATCGGACCATATCATCTTTGTCTGCTTCCGTTATGGCTGGGCGGGCCGTAACTACCATACTCCTACGTTTTGGCGGAGGCTTAGTTCTCCGTGCAAGAGTCAGTCTCCTGTTTACATTTGGACATCGATTGAAATCATCCCAATGAATGCTTTCCTCCTGGTCATGACCTGACCCATCCCCACTGTCCTGACCTTCCTGATTGGACATGACAACCAACGCTGTAGGTACCTTTCTTTGTAGGGTCACGTATTTAGCTTGTGTGGATGATGGAACTCCCCAGCGGGGTACACCAGAAAGCGTGATAAGATTGAGATTGAACCGTGTCGATCGACTTGGGGCACCACCTTGTATTGATGTCCCTGGATGGTTTGGAGCGTCTGGGTGGCCTGCATTAACAGTGTGGGGAGTAAAGGCTCCCAAGGGTATATCCTGAACTGAGTGTACGTTTGCAGTAGAGTCTGGCTGGTTAAGAAAAAGTAGAGGTGGAACTGGACCGCCGGAATTACCTAAAGATACACCTTCCTGTTTGTTGCTCATATGAGAACCTGATACCAAATAAGCTGCGAAGAGGGAAGCACAAAACTGAATTAAACACAACCGATGCCCTATGCTATAGCAAAATACAATTGGCTGAATTAATGGCAACGATGGACTGAGCACACACGAGCAGAATCTCAATGATGTCTCTTATTACCGGGTTTTCCAAAGCTCCTTTGATAAGTGTGAGACAAATGAACACATAAGTAGACACTATGAAAATATAGCCAGCTAATAGAATAGCAACAGTACTTTGCGATTCCAGGACTTCGCAAGTTATTATGCGTACTGTGGTAATCGGGTTGCTGGCGGAGTCCGTGGATGTTCACCTCCTTTAGGACGTTTTGGCAACGATCCGTTATGGTTGCTAGGTCTTTGCTGACTTGCAGATGGTAAAATTGTTATCTCCGCGATGCTATTCCCGGGGTATATAAAACGTACACCTATCCCCAAATTTATAACCGTAATATTGAGTGTGCAAGATGAACCTTCGACAAGGTTGTATAGGGTGACAAGTAACTGTTGGGTCTGGGCAATGTGAGTCTTGCCGCGAATCTGTGCTGTATATCCAGGTGGTAAGTTTATTGTGACCCCTGTTGGGAGGGGGCAGCCAAGTCCCGAAGGTAAGAAAGCGATTGTTAACACGCGAAGGTTATATGTATTAGATGGATCAGCTAAATCTGGTAAGATGGCAGACGGGTGTGCTTTTTTAAACAGAGGAGAACAGCGCATCCCCTTGTACCTTGTGAGCCAAAAATACCTAAGGGCGTCGCTTGAAAAGTACCAAGGTTGGCTGTAGGATCTGCTTGATCAAATAAATAAAGAGATGGCCCTCGACGATCCTGTTTACCTGTAGGGTGAGGCTGTTCGTCACTTGTGTGACTTTGATATAAAGAAGGTTGGCTATGAGTGATGCCACCAGGACGATTGAATATCCAATCAGAGAAATTGTGTCAAGCAGACAAAGTATTGAATACAGAGGAAAAGATGTAACAAGAAGACAATTAAGAGACCAAGGACTAAGACAAAATCCTGCGCACAATCGTCGTGCCAAAACAAAATGGTTAAAGCGCTCATATGAAGTGCTACTGCCACAATTTTAGCCTCTCACATAAGGTGCACCAAACTCAAGACTAAATGTAAACTGAAGATATGATGATATTACAAACGAAGTTGACGGGAAGGTGATCCACCGAAACGTAGAGTTTTAGGCTGACTGACCTGAGGTGGGCTGGTAATGGTTTGAACACCGGGCCGCACGGTTAATTCAGCAAAAATTTTCAGAGCGTTTACGTGATCCAATTCAATTCAAAAGCTTTATTTAATGCTCAGTGTCGTAAGAGTTAACTTATGTAAATGACAGGAGCGTTTTGCCAACAAATTTACTAAAACCAGATAATAATAAATAAACTCTGCAAGCAGAGATCGAAAAGAGCAGCTGCAAAGCTATCAGACACATTCACACAACTTCCATCAAACCCCACAACACCAACTCCATGAAATCCTATCCTCC
>JAAXYW010001169.1:0-24228 GCA_036851895.1 Orthonychiurus folsomi
TCGTCGCTTTGCTCATCATTTCTGTAAAGTCCATCAGAGTTAGTCAGTTTAGTGAAACCTTTCACAACCCATCGAACTTGGTACAAGACTGCAACCGAGGAGGGTGTAGTTTGTCCAACACACGGTTCTTTGGCGGACAATTCGTGACACCAAGAGGTAATTTAGCCAGGAAAATACTCAAAGCATTACACCTACAATTTGACCAACCGTTGCAGTTAAAATTAGCAATGTACTTAATTATACTGCTTTATAGCATACCTTTCAGGTAGAGTGGTGATGGCATCCTGATAGCCATTCCTCCCGGGGACGAATACTCCGATTCGTTACAATATTGTAGGTCAATATGTGATGTCTCTGGTACACTCCTCTTCACATTTTTGCCTGAGGCATACCTACAAAAAGAATTAAATCGATACCAATTAGCACTTAACTTAAATATTTCAAAATTGCTAAAAGTTCTGGCTTACTATAATCGCTTCTCAAGCTGAACCTGAAAATAACTGGCCATCCAACTCACCAACTCCATCCCGATCCCGGGAAAGAAAATGTTGGTGGTCAACCTAGTTTTTGTAGTTTTGCATGGTCTCTCTTCAAGACGTATAAATCTTTCTACCTCCAAGCTTCCATACATTCTAAAAAGGCAAAATGCAGGATTAATCATAACATTATTTTAGGCAATTATAGTATTTATGTAACTTTATTAACTTACTTGTAAAATCACTAGCAACTCTTGAAGAATATCACTGCGATTTTCTTGAATTGACATATTTGAGCTGCTATAATGTAGATGTGTTGCACACCGCAATGCTCGTATGATGGGCAATGGACGTCAAAACCGAAGAGCATAGTTTTCTGAAAGGTAAAAATTGTATTAAAATCCATCAGGAACTTTAAAAAAATTAAAACCGGGTTTCAAAAGCAAATTAAGACACTAATACCTATTCAAACTTACTTTCAGTGGGATTTGCACATTTCACGGCTCCCGTCCAAGTTTGGCATGCAATTGGATTACCATTCTTGTGGAAATCGACATTAAACATTTCGGACGGTTTGTTCATATTAGCGGCTAAGAAGAATTGTGATGGGACGGAAACAAATCACAATCCGTTCCTAAACGTTTGCCGATAAATGTGTAAGGCCCTTCAGCTCCATGATCGGCCGTACGATGCTAGGCTATCCAGCCAGCCGCAGAGATGGGCCTTCCCTATGTCTTACGACACACTTTCCAAAATCGCAACCAACACAAACGCAAACCAAGGCAAGGCAAAAGGAGTCGAAGGTAGTCTTAGTTTTACGAACATGTACATCCTGCAAAATAATCATGCCATTACTCATGTTCTAAACAGTAAAATCGTAGTTCATCCTTCCATCACTGGAGCAGTTGCTTGGAGCATCTATCGTCAGGGAAATTATACCGGGTGATGGTGGTAACCCTTTACATTACAGCTGACAACTATTGGTGAAACTAATTTACAAGAAAGAACAAACTCTCCACTTTTTAGAAATAAACTAAATTATCATGTAATTCATTCGAAATGTGCTGAGACAAAAGCAATGTGCAAAGTGGACCAGCCGAGCCCCTCCAAATCCAGCACATCCGCAGCATACGCTTATCATCAACAACACTACCAACCAACCACTCGGCACTCTGCCCTGGCTTTGAAGATAAATGAATACGCAGCGATTGCTCAGCACGAAGTGCTTTAAACCATTCCATGCCAATGTATAAGATCCATCAATTTAAAAAAGAATAACACATTTTCAAGAATTTTGAATAGATAATTTTATTTAGTTCATCGTTTTCCCGATTTTGACAGTACTGATTAATTTTGCCAACCACTTTGGCTTAAGCCTAACCTTGGGCGCGATTGACTACTGTGGTGGTTGTCGTGGATCCGCCATTCCCATACTGCTTCATTAGTTCCGCTAATTCAGCTTCGGTCACTTCTGTAATAACCCAATAGAATAAATTTAATAGAAGGCCACATGCGGAACTTGTTTGAATTAAATGCAAAAAAAACGCGCTGGGTGTTTAATAGACAATCCATAATATTGTAGGTCTACAAAAACGGAAGAAAATTTACAAGTAGGGTGTAGCTTATTGGAAAAACAGTCTCAAACAGGATGACGACCAAGTTTTAAAGTCATTGCGCAAGAATTTCGGCGCAGTAAGCGTTTGGCGATAAAGTACCGATGTTTCGAAAAGCATGACTGAATGAGCAATCGGGGCATCCTTGATTATTGGTTTTCTGTTTCACGTTATGCATTTGCCTGCTCAAGCTTTGAAACATGCTAAACCCCACCCATAGAAAACTGGGCATGTGGAAATGGTTGAGATTTTTGAATTTCAGTAACCTTCGAAGAAAACGTTTCTACAGAAATAAAACTACAAAACAAATACTTGCCTTTCTGTGTCCCATCTGAAAAAAAAATTTAAATGCATTAGTTTTCATGTGAGGAAAAATTACCAACTATCGTGCAGTTTGCACAGATATTAACGAACCTGGAAGTGTAACTATGGTTTTTGTGGTTGAAATGTTTGACGATCCACCGCCTTGAACAACTGTGGTGCTAGACGATGATCCTCCTTTCTGGTACTGCTTCATTAATTCCGCTAATTCAGCTTCGGTTACTTCTGTAATAAAACCCAATAAATCTGATTGAAGACGACGTACTGGAGTGAAACATGCTTGTAATTATGTAAAAACAGAATGTACAGAGTACTTCAATAGGCATGAGTCATATAATGTTATGACACTAATCCCAGTACTGCTCAGTGAATTTTTTCTAGTGTAAGCTTATTTAAAAATTATAGTCTTGTAGATTTTTTATAAAACATTATCCACGAGCATCAAATATATTGAAAAATCAGAAATTCTCGGAAGCAAACTAATAAACTAAACTGCAAGGTGCCTACGTACTTGCTGCCACACACGTGTCAACGTCCGAGAAACATAAAGGAGGGCAACTACTCGACTAGTAAACTAATATAGCATATTAAAAAGATAATCTTAAGCTGCATCAAAGTCTTAGGGCGCACGAGTGCGTCAGCGCAGCGCCTATTTCCTCATTGGGTGCAGATGCCTGAAAAACATGGCTGGCAATGAGCAAATTTGAGCAACTCGCGGCAAGGACTGAATTTAATAATTGAAACGCCTTATTGCCTTTCTGTGTTATACTGTGTACTGCTAAAGGTTTGATTGAAATAGCCCGCCAAGAGCTTTTAAATCTTTAAATTTAGAAGTTTAAACCGCGGGTTGGCAAAACTGTTTGCGTTTTCCAATTTGTTCAACTTTCGAGCAGTTTTGCAGGATTCCGATTTTTTGCAAGTTTATGAGACTAAAAACTACTAAACAGTGAGTAGTGTTCTAATAAGCTTCACATGGGAAAACTTGGCAGAGCCGTTCTCGAGGTATAAATTCTGTCTATTGAAACACATGGCAGAAGTGTACAGAAAGAAATGTAAAAACTCCATGTCAACAGCACGCCACAGACTGCTGTGGAAATTAATACTTGATAGTGTTCGTATTGTATTGAATAAAATGCTTGCCTTTCTGTGTCCCATCTGAAACAAAATTTTAAATACATTAGTTTTTGAGTGAGGAAAACCTGCCAACTACCGTTCAGTTTGCAAACGAACCTGGAAGGGTAACTATGGTTTTTGTAGTTGTGCTCGATGATCCACCGCCGTTAACCACTGTGGTGCTAGATGATGATCCTCCACTTTGGTACTGCTTCATCAACTCTTTTAGTTCTTCAGGAGTAACCTCTGCATTAAAGCAATTATTAGCTAAATCATATGCTTACTGTATATAGAAGAATTAATGGTTTAAAGAGCGTATTCAGTTCCAACCTTTCTGTGTGCCATCTGAAATGAAATTTGGAGTACATTAGTTTTCAATTTTCATTTAGGGAAATATTGCGAACTGACATGCAGTTTGTACAGATATTAGCAAACCTGGAAGTGTAACAATGGTTTTTGTTACGGTCTGGCTAGATCCGCCATTTACCACCGTGTTGCTGGATCCACTGTTATGGACCACTGTTGTGGAAGATGACCCTCCACTTTGATACTGCTTCATTAACTCCTTAAGTTCCTCAGGCGTTACCTCTGCAGCAATTAAAACAATTAGTAGAAAAATCAAGTACACAATGTGTATAAGAGTATGTGGCTTTAGTGCCAGGTTTTAGTTCCAACCTTTTTGAGTGCCGTCTGAAATAAAGTTTGGAATGCGTTAGTTTTCAATTGAAAAACAATTGCCCAGTAACATGTAGTTTACACTGATAGAAACAAACCTGGAAGTGTAACAATGGTTTTTGCCACGGTCTGGCTAGATCCGCCATTGACCACCGTGGTACTAGATCCGCCATTCACCACTGTGGTACTTGATCCTCCATTTTGGTACTGCTTCATTAGCTCCTTAAGTTCCTCAGGCGTAACCTCTGTATCAATTAAAACAATTAGTAAGAAAATCAAGTACTCAATGCAGATAGGAGTAACGTTGCTTTGACGTGTGTTTCAGTTCCAACCTTTTTGTGTGCCATCTGAAATTAAATTTGGAATGCATTAGTTTTTATTTTAGAAACATTTGCCCACAAATATGCCATTTGCACTGATAAAAACAAACCTGGAAGTGTAACAATGGTTTTTGGTACGGTCTGGCTAGATCCGCCATTGACCACCGTAGTGGAAGATGAGCCTCCATTTTGGTACTGCTTCATTAGCTCCTTAAGTTCCTCAGGCGTTACCTCTGAATTAATCAAAACAATTATTAGCAAAATCGAGTACACAATGCATACAGGAGATTTAGTGGATTCAAATCCCGTGTTCAGGTCCAACCTTTTTGTGTGCCATCTAAAATAAGATTTAAAGTATATCAGTTTTTCATTTCAGAAACAATTGCTAGAACTAACACACAGTTTGCATAGATAGTAACGGACCTGGAAGTGTAACAATGGTTTTTGTTACGGTCTGGCTAGATCCGCCATTGACCACCGTAGTGGAAGATGAGCCTCCGTTTTGGTACTGCTTCATTAGCTCCTTAAGTTCCTCAGGCGTTACCTCTACATTGATTAAAACAATTATTAGCAAAATCGAGTACTCAATGCATACATGAGATTGAGTGGATTTGAATTGCGTATTCAGGCCCAACCTTTTTGTGTGCCATCTGAAATAAGATTTGGAGTATATATTAGTTTTTCATTTAAGAAACAATTGCTAGAACTAACACGCAGTTTGCATAGATAGTAACGGACCTGGAAGTGTAACTATTGTTTTTGTTACGGTCTGGCTAGATCCGCCGTGGACCACTGTGGTACTAGAACCTCCATTTTGGTATTGCTTCATGATCTCTTTTAGTTCCTCAGGCGTAACCTCTGCATCAATTGAAACAATTATTAGGAAAATCAAGTACTCAATGTACACAAGTGTTTTATTGGTTTTAATCCCATATCCAGGCCCAACCTTTCTGTGTTCCATCTGAAATTAAATTTGGGATACATTAGCTTACAGATGAGAAATAACCATAGTTTGCAGTTTGCACAGATAAAAACAAACCTGGAAGTGTAACTATAGTTTTCGTCACAGTCTCGCTTGATCCGCCGTGGACCACGGTGGTACTAGACCCTCCGTTTTGGTACTGCTTCATGATCTCTTTTAGTTCCTCGGGAGTAACCTCTGCATGAAAACAATTATTAGGAAGTCAAGTACTCATGTGCATAAGAGATTTAGTTGGTTTTAATCGCGTATAGAGTATTCAGTTCCAACCTTTTTGTGTCCCATCTGCAATAAAATTTGAAATACATTAGTTTTCAATTAAGTAAAAGTTTGCAATAAATAGATGGCAGAATTAGCTTACCCGGTAATGTCACGATCGTTTTTGTGACGGTGTGGCTAGATCCCCCATCGACCACTGTGGTGCTAGTTCCGCCCGTTGAAAAGTGTTTAATTATCTCTTTCAGCTCCTCGGGCGTCACTTCTTTCTCAGTACCGTCCGGAAGCCTATAACCAGTAATTTACACTGTCTGAATAAATTTTCCAGTTGATTAGAATTGATCTTAGGTGTGTGTGGTAGAAGCACCATAAAACATCCATAAGTTCACACCTAAATATCATCTCGTTTCCAATCTCTTTTCCATTTTTTTAATTACAACAATAATTGGTACAGAACCCTAACTGGCAACAAACAAGAAAGTATGGCTTCCGATTATTCTGATACCCATCTTGCCTAAAAAAATGTTGAAGTACAGAAACACCAAACAACCCTAATACACCTCTGACGGTCGTGAAAACCATATGCTGGCTTTAGTTCCGCTCTGTTTTAGTAAATTTGGAATCTTTGTGGGGATATGTGCGTGTTTGGAGAAGTTCAACTGCACTAATGAATTGCAACTCACCGAACAATAGTTTTCGTTGATACAATTGTTTGGCCTTGGAGCCTGGCAAACTCTTCGGGTGTTACAAGACGCTGTACTCCGTCAGTTCCTATTTAGTACAAAAATGGACCGAATTATAGATGGCTTAATCAAAAGTTAAAGTCTATAGAATGATAATTCTGATCAGCACCAGTGATGTATATTTTTGTTTCTTGAATCGTAGTTCCTCCACCAGAGGGGATGATCGTTCCTCCACCTGAGGGGGTAATCGTTCCGCCGGAAGTGTTCCATTCCTTCTGAAGCACAGCGAGCTCTTCTGGTGTAACCTGTAGAAATTCGATTATTTAGTTTATGCATGCAGTGTAATGCTGGCAAATAGGGATGTGCGTTGTGTAGTTGTGTTAGACCTCTTTAGTTGTGCCATCAGGGAACGTCACCATTATTTTTTCCTTGTGAATGTGTTTGATTGTTTCCTCCTTAACCTTAACTTTGGTACCTGTTACATGAGATTTTAATTTTTGAGTCAATACAGAGCAAAATGAAATATTTGTGTTGCTCTGTGGGTAGAACTTGAACATGAAATAAACAAAATCACACCGTCATCTTTGAACTTGTATACTCTAATGATAGTAACATCGGCACCAGGGATCCTCTCCTCCTCGTCCAAAGTCTTCTTGTGACCATCAGGATATTGCCTAATGTACAAATAGCTGTTTCAGGTGTGTTTGTTTTTTGTAATTTTTTCAAGGAGGATGTCTTACACGAAAGTGACTGTTACGGTTTCAACATCCTGTGGGGTAGGCGTGCCAGAGGGTATCGGAGTGCGAGTACCATCCTTCTCAACTATAAATACTTCTACCTGAGGTGTAAGCACAACAGTTTGATTAACGTCCTGGGAGATCTGTGTCTTCTTTCCCTCGATGTAAACGTATTGTGTAGTTGTTTTTGAGGTTTGAGTGACCACGACTTCCGTTTCTACAAATGAGTTGAATATTTAGAAATGGTACTCAGATATGTATGAAACGTCATACAATGTACTTTTTTTATATGGTAATGGTGTTTACCTGAGAATGGCTCACGCTTTCCTTCTGTAGTCAATCGGTAAACAACAATAGCATAGGAAGTATTTTCGGGGATTGGTTCCTCAGGTTTAAGCTCAGTCCTAGTATCCTTCTCAATAATATATCGTACTATAACGGTGTGAGAAGTTGCACTTGGGAGGAAGGCCTGTCCATCTTGCTCAGGTTTGCCATCTTTGTAGATGTAGGTAATGACTTCAATGTCAGTTTTTCGGAATACGTATTTGGTTTCAGAGTACTCTACTCTGTCTCCGGTTTCAGTGACGATGTACACAACGCTAATTACGTTAGATGTTGCTGGAACTCTAAAATTTCCAAGTAAAAATTAGCATTAGGCAAAGCCGGAGTCATTCCTCAATCTTAAATGCAAGATACGGCAGAATATATTACTGTTGGTTAGACGGAATCTCAGTGCGACCCTCCGTGGTCTCAACATATCGCACAATTATGATATTTGCTGATGGGACTTCACGCTCCTTCACCTTTGTCTTTTGATCATCGATAACCGTGTACAAAGTAGTTTTTGTGGTTGTTTCAGTTCGAATGGTAATTTCTTCTGTGATCGGTTTATGTGTTTTATCCGGCAATATGACATAAGTCACAATGACGGTGTTTGAACCCTTTGGAGCAAGAGTTCCAGGCTGGAGTGGCTGTCTCTCCCCTGTCTCAAGAATTATGTATTCCACAGTGGTGGTTGATGTGAGGGTGACTAGTTCGACCTTCGTGTCCCTAATTGGTTGTTTCTTTCCGCCAACAAATACATAGTACGTTGTTATAATTTCTTCGTCGGTTGGAGTGACATCAATCTCCGAGAATTCGGTCTTTGTCTCTCCTTCGACAATGTAGGTGATTTCAATGGTATGCGTACCAAACGGAACCTTCTCGCCCTTTGGAACTTCCTGCTTTTCGCCAGATGGCAGGACAATATATGTGATTGTGACAACTTTAGATTGGGCAGATGGTGTAACATCTTTGAAGACAATTGTTTCCTTTCCTTCAATAACCTCATAGCGGGTAACAGTTGTTGTGGTACTGGTGAATGTATATTCGTCGCGACTCCAAACTTCACGTTTTCCAGTGGTATCCACGGTGTAAATGATTGTGATTGTCTTGTAATTTGCAGGAACCTCATCACCAGGTTGCAACTCAACTGTAGTTGAACATAAGTATTTTAAACATATGCCACCTGTATTACATTTAAGTTGGCATTACCTTGAGTTCCGTCAGGTAGTACATAATAAGTTATAACAACAACATTGGCGCTTGGAATTTCTTGCTTGTTAACTTCCTTAGGTTCTCCATCCACGAATGTATAAGTAATTGTGGTAGTCGTTGTTGTGGTTTTGGTTACATGGGTTTCGCTCACCACCTTATGATCACCGTTGGGCAGGATAATTTCAATCACCGTCACAGTGGTGGATCCTATTGGGACTTCATCTGTCGGTTTGATTTCTTTGCGAGTGCCATCACCTAAACAGAATAACGGGTTAGGATTTACTTAAACTATGGATTAAGTGTACTTTAACAAATCCGATGTGTTAACAAAGGCCTCTTAGCGAGTGCCACAACAAGAGTGAGACTTTTTGTCTTCAAATGGACTTACTCAAAATGATATATATTTTAGTGGTAGTAACGGTTTCGGTAATAATGTCGACGTCATCCTTGGCGATTTGCTGTTTCTCCTCTCCTACGTATATGTATTTGATAGTTGTGATTGTGGTCGTTGTTGTTGTTCTTCGTTCTTCGCTGAACGGAGTCTTATTGCCTTCCTCATCGACAATGTAAACAATGGTAATGGTAGTGCTAGTTTCCGAGATCTTCTGGTCCGGCTTCACTTCCTGTTGTGTTCCATCCGGCAATACTAGTTAGATAAATAAATTTTGTCAGAGTTCCAGTCTGGTTAAACCATGTTGGGGTCGCGCTAAGCATGCGCCCATTTACATAAAGTGAAATGAATTACAAATGTAAACTACGACGATCGTTGTTTGTGTTGCAATTGGTGCTACGTCCTTGGTAACTTCCGTTTCTTTTCCATCTTCAAAGATGTACACTGTGGTTGTGGTTGTCGTTTCCGTAAAAGTGTACTCGGTCTTTGTGTACTCGGTTTTTTTGCCAGTAGAGTCGACGGTGTAGGTTATGGTGACGGTGGTAAAGCTGCTTGGAACAAGATCGCCAGGCTTAACCTTTGAGTAAAATATTGCATTTAGAGATTCTGATATTTTAGGAGGAGGCATTTATGAGTGCAGTGCTTTTCAATTAAGAAGTTTGAGATGTTTAATTGGCATACTTCGACAAGTTTTCCGTCAGTAAGTCGGACATATTGGACAACAATAACATTCTTGCTTGGGACAATTTGCTTGTTGATTTCCTTTGTTGTTTTATCACCTAAGGAGTGCCAAACTTTAGTTCACTGAATTTTTCTAAATTTTAAAAAAATATGCAGAGTTTCTTAATTGCCTTACTCAAAATTGTGTAAGTAATAATTTTCGTAATGGTGGTGGTACGAATGATGTGCTGTTCCGAGATTGGTTGGCGTTCTTTGCCTGGTATTACGACATACACAACGGTGACGGTTGATCGGGTAATGTCAATCTCCTGACCGGTTGGAATTTCTTCCCTGCAAAACATAATAGACATAGCAATAAGAGAATTTGTGTTTCTTTATCCATCTTCTAACGGGAAAATGAACCAACTACAACTTGGCTTCCGCCGCTTAAATTGCCATTACAAGACCGGAAAAATTTACATGTGACATGTGTCATCTCATTATTTGACTTGTTTAAACTAAAATGCAATACATACATAGTCGAGCACAATATATTTTGGCCACCGTACGCACCTGTCTCCAGAGTCCGTTATGTAATAAATGATTGTGACCGTCTTGATCAAAGTAACAGTGTCAATTGTCTCATTTGATACCGGTTTCTTCTCGCCTCCCTCATACACATAGCGAATCGTAATGATGGTAGTGCTGGTGCGGGTCACTTCCTCCTCTGAGAATTTTTCCTTTGTTCCGTCCTTTTTGACTAAATTCGATTGGAAATTCAGCACTGTGGTTCATATTTCTTTTAATTGGAATCATCTATTAAAAAGTTACCGATATAAACGATAGTGACAGTTGTGGAAATGGTAGGAATAACGTCATTAGGTCCAAGTGGTTTTTGGGTTCCGTCCTAAGTAATTCACAAATGAAAATTAGGTATTCGGTATATATAAACTTGAGCGTCAATTTTACAAAATAAGTTTAGAAATTCTTCACACCTTTTCAACAATGTAGGTGATTATCACAGTCGTTTGCGTTGCGATTGGAGCGACATCGGTAACTTCTGTTACGCGTTCCTCCTTCACAATTTTGTAAATGGTTGTTGTTGTTGTTGTGCTGGTAAATTCGTATTCGATTTCCCTGTATACAGTCTTTTGACCGCCAGTTGTGATGTAAATCACTGTTACAGTTTTAGTGGAGGTTGGGACAACATCGCCTGAAAAATAGCAAAATAAATGAATGTACTTCGAGTAGAAATCAATCTCGATTAAAAATTAGGAAAGTTGACCGACCTGGCTTGAGTTCAATCCTCTTGTTGTTCTTCAGGATAACGAATCGCG
The DNA here is from genome assembly GCA_036851895.1 of Orthonychiurus folsomi. NCBI lineage: Eukaryota > Metazoa > Arthropoda > Collembola > Poduromorpha > Onychiuridae > Orthonychiurus > Orthonychiurus folsomi. Next base: position 11,058 of record JAAXYW010001169.1, read on the forward strand.
TAATGGTCGTTATAGTCGACTCAATAGTTTCTTCTGTTAATTTCTTGGGTACTCCGTCAATAATTGTGAAGGTAATGTATGTGGTGGTAATTGAGCCAGGGACGACGTGTTGCTCGGAAATGGGTTTCTTTTCACCTCCGGGTAAGATGACATACACAACGGTAACAGTTGTCTTTGTTACGTCAATTTCGCCCGTTACTTCTTCCCTGTATTCCAGTAATATATTATATGAGAATCTCTACGCTTGTAATAAGCACGGATCCAATATCAAGCTCAGTCTTAATTGAGCAGTCCACGTGAGGCTAAATTTGAACAAAATATATTGCGTACCTCTCGCCATTATCCAGAATGTAGTACGTAATAGTTGTCGTCGTCACTTCCGTAATGATGTCATTGACTTGTTCAGAAACCTTTTCCTTGTCACCCTTGTCGTCAATCAAGAACCGAATAATTGTAACAGTGGTTTCAGTTGGAATGATCTCCTCATGGGAGAACTCGATCTTTTGACCATCCTTTACAATATAAACGATTGTGAGTGTGTGTGTTGTAATTGTAACGATATCCTCGGGAGTTTCCGGTTTTTGCGCTCCAGTGTCGTCAATGATAAACTTTTCGATAATGATCTCCGTATTAGCGGATGGTGTTACATCCTTGGCCACTTGTTTTTGTTCTCCGTTGACGATTACGTACACGGTAGTAGTTGTGATAGTTTGGGTGAATTCATACTCATCTATATTAAGCATACTCCACTTAATGTCTAAGTAGCCTAAGTAAATTTTATTTATTGTAGCAACTGTCGAAACGGAAACTGACCTTCAGAGTATGTTACATCCTTTCCGGTATCATCTACGTATATGACCACAGTTACGGTCGTTGACGTGCTTGGAACAAGGTCACCGGGTTTGACAACTTCGCGGCTGTTGTCTTTCTTGATTACGTAACGGATGATCTTCACAGTGGTGCTTTCGATGACCTGCTCAATTACCTTGCGCCTGGAGCCGTCAGACAAGTAGGTCCATGTGATTGTGGTAGTTGTTTCGTAAGATGGAATTACTTCCTTTGCTGCTACGGGCTTTTTGTCTCCATTTGAATATACAACGTAGACAATGCTGATGTACCTGCAATAATCAAGGAGTAAAACTCCGTTAATTTTCGGTAAAAATGTGTAGTAAAATTGATTTAAGGATGTCTTATTTACCGTGTATTGCTTGGAACTTCCTCATTTGGTTTGAGCTCCTTCTGTTCTCCGTTTACGAAAATGTAAATAATAGTAACGGTCTTCTCCTTTGGCTCAAGTTTAGTCGTTTCTTCGGAGATTTGCTGTTTGTCACCCGTTGTGGTAAAGATGTACCTTGTAACAGTTCGAGTTGTTTCAGTCACAGTAACTGGAATATAAAATGATTCAAAATTATACTTATGTGTATCGCAATGTTGTTAATTAGTGTATAATAAAATGTAACATTATAATCAAAATTATATTTGTCATAATAGGTTTGCACATTTGTGCACATTTAATTCCAATTCTGCATTCCATGCAATCCCGTTTGAGCGCGCTTATAGAACGGGTTCAGATGCGTCATTCTAAATTTGCCACGTACTTTTGCACTGATACGACATTCCCATGAACTGGAAATTGATTTTGGAATGTTTTACAGTAGTGTAAAAAATTCTACCAAAATTCGTCAAAATAAAATACAACTGCTAGCTTAAAATTTCTGCATTTCGTGCTCATATTTGTAGTAGAGAAGTGTGTTAGCGGTTAATTTCAATTTCAGGAATAATTGTTAAATTGTACCGGTGTGCTAACCTAGTTTACCTCAAGCTCTGAAATTATAGGTGATACACGGTTTCAGGTTTTTTCAACAATGACGCTTTGAGTGTACAAGTCTTCAAAAGCAAACATTACATACCTTGCTCCTCAGAAAATTCTTGAGTCTTCCCGTCCTCTGTGATTATGTAAGTTATCGTCACAGTGCTGTCCTCATCTGTAACTTTATCTGACGGTCCCAGTTCTTTCTGGTCTCCATTTGTTAGGATAATGAATCGTTTAATGATGATCTTGGTGTTAATTGAGGGCGCCACATCTGTTGATACCTTTTTGGGTAATACGATTTACTAATTAGTCAAGGAAGCCCTTATCATTTGCTGTTATCATGATGATGATGATATTATTACCTTCTGCTTCTCATTATTAACAAAAATGTATCGTGTTGTCGTAGTTGTTGTTGTTGTGAGCACATATTCATCTTGTGTGTACTCTGTTTTAGTACCGTCTGGATTCAAAATGTAAATTACAAAAATGGTTGTGGAGTCTGTAGGGACGAGCTCTGCGTTTTTGACCTGAAATTTTCAATGACAAGTGTAACATGTTTGTCATTTGTGGAGATAATAGTAGTTAGGGAACAATACCTCCTCTTTGACATCTTCCTCATTGATAATGTAGCGGACAATTTCAATTGTCACACTTGGGATAACCTGTTCCGTAACCTTGCGCCTAATAAATACAAAACAATAAGACACCTTTACTTCTAGAAATAAAGCTAGTGTATTACCTGGAGTTATCACTGTAAATTGTCCAAATGATGGTTGTAGTTGTTGTTTCAGATGGAATTATTTCGGTTTCTGATTTACAAAAATCGTAAGTGCACGCCCAATTACATACGGCATATCAACCACACATTTATTTCTTACCGGAAATTGGTTGTTTTCCATTCTCCTCTGTTACAACGTATGTGACAATTACGTAATGTGTGCCACTTGGAACCTTCTCCCCAGGCCCAACAGGTTTACGGTCTCCGTTGTCCAGGACTAGGTTCAATTGTAAGAAATTAAGTTTCACACAAGTCAAATAAATTATATTATAATACTCTCGATATCCCTTACTAATGAAGGTGATTGTTGTAGTATTAACAACCTCCTCTACTTTGGTTGTCTCTGATGAGATTTGCTGTTTGTCTCCGGTATCGGTAAAAATAAATCGAATAATAGTAAGCGTATCCTTGGTTGGATGGCGTTCTTCCTCGCTGAAGGGTGTTTTTGTTCCGTCTTCATCTACGATGCTCAAAACAGTGACAGTCACGGAATCCTTCGGGGCTTTTTGGTCAGCTGGAACCTCCTTCCGGTTACCCTTATCATCCACAGTGTAGATGGTGATGATAGTTGTCTCATTGTATATTGGAACGATTTCTTCAGCGACTTCCTTGCGTGTAGTTTTGTCTTCCAGGATAATGTATCTTTAATTCAGAGCAAACATTAGCCACAATGTAAGTACTTTCGGCGATTAAACATTGAGCTTGTCACCACGAAATGCTTTATGTGCAAAATTGAAGAAAAAAATGTTCATAAGTCTCCTCAATTGTACCCACGTACCTGCGAGTAATTGTTGTGGTCAAAGTAAACTCGAGTTCATCTTCGGAATGCGGTACCTGTTGTCCACCGGTAGTAATGTAGATCACAAAAACTGTCTTCGATGTTGTTGGAACAAGGTCACCTGGCTTCACTTCTGTGCGAGAGTTGTCAGCTGGGTTGATAACGTATTGAATGACGACAACGTTTGTGCTCTTGATTACTTCTTGTGTTACAACTTTTCTTGTTCCGCCAGGGTAGAATGTGTAGAATGTTACAGTTGTTTTAGTCAGGCTGACAATGGTTTCTTGTTCTGATACGGGTTGACGACTTTGATCCTCCAAGATCACGTAAGTGACGCGAACGGTAGAAGTTGAGGCGGGAACGGTTTGTCCAGCCGGGACCTCAGTGCGGGAGTCCCCGCTAATGATGTAGGTGACAGTAATAGTTGTTCTGGTGTCCACAACTTTGTCAACGACTGTGGCAATCGTCTGCTTAGATTTGTCAGGGTTGACTAAAATTTAAAATAGGCATAAATTAGTACAAAATTAGGTGGAATTATTCCTCCATTAATTCCTGCAGATTCTATTGTTTTGTGCAAAATCATGCACATTTCTACAAAATTCAGGTATATTCAAGTGAAACGTATGTTCAATCCGTATTGGATGAAAACCGGTTTAGCTTGCGAAATTTACCAGCATTTTAAAAGAGCTCAATTCTACTTACTGATGAGTCGGATGGTTGTTGTCTCAGTTCTTGTAACAGTAATAATTTCTTCTCCAAACTCTCTCTGCGTCCCATCCTCATTAACAATATAAATAACAGTAACAATTTTGCCGTATTTTGGAAGTTGTTGACCCGGTTGAATTGGTGTTCTGTTGCCAGTCTTATCTTCCAGATATTTAATGATAACCGTCTTAACAGTGACAAATGGAACGATATCCTCGACATCATTGTCCTCATCACGAGTTCCATCCTATGTATAACACTTAAATCAACACAAGTGTCACAATATGCATCAAAAATTGCATTAGGAAAATAACCTCCAAAAGAATGTAACGTCGAATGGTAGTAGTTTCTGTTGTGATGACAAATTCATCCTCAGAGTACGGCTTCTTGCCTCCTGGTACAACAATGTACAGGACATGGACAACAGTTGATGTGCTGGGCACAAGGTCTCCGGGCTTAACTGAAATACGATTTAACACAGTATTAGAAGCGAAGGTCGAATAAGTGTGGTGGTACTAAACCTGAGTTAACTACCTTCCGTGCGCGTATTGTCTTGATTTTCAACGAATCGTACGATTGTGATTGATGTGCTTGGCACCACCTCTTTGGAGATTTGCCGTCGGCTACCGTCTGACAGGATTGTGAATAGATACACGGTGGTTGAATCTGTGCCTGGCACGAATTCTTCTTCAGATATTGGAGATCTAGTTTGGTCTGGAAGTACTACGTAAACCTGAAATTACAAAAATAATGGTAATTAGTTCTTGGGAGTTTTAATTATAAATCAATATAATACTGCCACAGGTCAAAAAGTATGGATATTCCGTGCAAGACCATAAACTCGTTTTGCTGCATACCACGGTGACGGTGTGAACACCAGTTGGTGTAGTTTGACCTTCAGGGACTTCTTGGCGTTCTCCGTTGATTACAATGTAAGTGACACTGATTGTGTTGGTCTGTGGAGCCAAATGGACAATATTTTGGGAAACTTGATTCCTCTGACCGCCAGGCAGGAGGTACAATGTTGCAGTTGCAATAATTTCTGTAAATTCGAACTCCTCCTCGGAGTAAGTTATCTTGCTTCCATCTTGTTGGACTTGGAAGACAACAGTTATGATGGTTGAAGAAGATGGGATTTTGACCTATTTTGTCATTTCGAGCATAAAAATTTTATAACCAAGTAGTTTTCTATTGTAAAAACGTATGTAATAATTCAATTACCCCTGGAGACAATTCTCTTCTGTTTCCTGAAATTTCCTTCAAATACCTGTTGAAATTGCAATTAATTAGTGTAATATAAAATATACTATTTTGGTCCCGTGAAATCTTTATTTTCCTCGGCATATTTTGAATACCTGACGACTTGAATAGTGGTGGTAGCGTCAATTTTCGGAATGGTTTGTGTGGAAACTTGCTCACGTGTTCCATGGAAGTCAAACACGTAGTGGTTAAGAGTGGAATCGGTTGAGCTGAACTCTTCTTCCGAAATGATCTTGTTAGTGCCTAATTAAAAGTAAATACTTGGTTAAATAAACTCAAATTATGTAGTCAGATCTATAGATTGACACGGCTTAGTAAATCGTTATTTTCTTAGGTTAGTCGATCATGTCTGCTGGTTAACTGCTCGTTACATTTTGTATTACACAGTTTGACGAAACAAGAAAACGTGCCAATATATACTCACAACTTAGCGAATAACATTTGTTATAAAGATTTCTTGCGTACCATCAAGGTTAATGAATTCCATGACCGTAATGGTGTCGAAGCCCTCTGGAACGACCTCACTGTTTTTATAATAATACAACCATAATGTACTCATCAGACACAAAACAATTTTGCATTAATACACATTGATTTGCAGTTAATTACCTGCCAGTAATCGGTTGTCGAATACCACCCGGCAACAAAACGTACAGGCTGTAAATGGCCATTGTGTTTACAGCTCTTGGGATTGCGAGTGTGCTAAGTCGTGTCCTCGTGCCTGGTTCTCCGAGCAATAAGTATTGTGTGACAACATACTTGGAAATACCGGTTGGCACAAACTCCTCGTCAGTAACTTGAGTCTGAGTGCCGTCAGTCAAGACTGAAAATTGCAACAATACATTAGACAAATTTTACCAAATTTTGCCAACTAAACTACATGTGCTTTTGCACCTTTTTAAGATTACAAAAAAAACAATTTAGTAAAAGTGATTCTCACCAAGATATAAGGTCGTAATTATGGTAGAAGTGACTGGTGCAACATCATCGGGGCCCATCTCCTGTCTTTCACCTGAAAAGATTGTCATAAGAAAATTGAAAATGAGCAAAAAAAAGAGGTTTCCTTTCCTTGTTGTTCTACCTGATGGCAGGATTTGGAAACGTTTGGTGAAAGTGTTGGTTGGAGAGGTCTCGTCTGATACCAATTGTCTTTCTCCAGTACGTGGGTTAATGATGAAGTAGCGCGTCGTGGCGTCCTTTTGACCAGGAATGACATTTTCTTCAGACCATTCTCGAACCTACCACAAACAGCTTTGGATAGTAAATGTGAGCTGAAGCAGATGTTGAAACTTAACATTTAAAAAAAGCACAAACCGATCCATCAGAAGCTTTGTAGTATCGAACTGTGACTGTTGTGATCGAGCGAGACAGGACTTGCTCTTCAGGAACCTCTTTGCGATTACCGAAGTCGTCGACTATTTCAAAAATTACCATTACTCTCCAAAGTTTGATATTATACTTTCAATGGGCTCTAATTCCAAACACTGAGATTCTAATAGAGTATATAACTGTAGCACGTGGACTTACTGGTAAATTTCTTAACAAATGACTCGGTCCCAGGAATGATATCTTCACTTGCCTTGCGCCTTTTCCCATTTGGCAGCAAAAAGTGTCTGAAGTTAATAAATATAAGAACATGTACATAATATACAAAATATAAAGTTGAGAGCTTCACTTTCAATTTTACTAAATACTAGGGAGCTTGACTTTTCATAAATTCATTGCAACACTTGTTTTATATATTAAGCGGGCAGGGTAAATTACAATCATTGCCATATTCACATTTAGCATGAGAATTTACCTGCGAACAATTGTGTATCCTTGTCCAACAATGTATTCATCTTCGGACAAAGCGACGGTGGAACCATCGGCGTATACGCTATTTTTAACAATGACGTAGCTTGATCCCGCTGGAATTGGTTGTCCTTTGCCTAATGAAGTTCTAGTTGTTCCGTCGGCACCTCCGAGGATGTATTTTGTGATGCCATTGTTGATGGTTGCAGCAGCCCCTTGCAGTTTCTCGTAAACCTTGTGTTTTGAATTATCAGCCCAGAACAAGTAAATCACGTTAATTGATGGGCCACCACCTGGGCTTGGGTTTGTCTCTTCTTGTGAAATTCTGTAATTATAGAGATTAAACGTTTTAGTCTCGTCGTGAATTGACTGGTCTTGCAAGACTTGCTAGAACTAGAACTATAATCATCCAATTTTATTTAGCGCTTCTTTTTTTATTAAAACATCCATTCCATAAAAAAAGGAAACCTAGAAAAGCTGCTAGGTTGACAGCCAAGAGAGTTTACATAAGCCTGGAATTGGCATGCATAACTCGCACGCAGCGACTTTTGTACGGTGGAAACCGTATATATCTAGTGACATATTTTAATGACACACTGGGGGGGGGGGGGGTCATTGTAGCATGAGCCTAATATAAAATAATTTCATTTTGTTTCTGCATGTTTTAAGAATGCATCTTCTCCTGTGATTTGCTCAGTAGTTTTAAATATCATTGGTGACTGCAATAACAGTCACACACACTAAACAATTATTCAAAGTTCCAATGCATACTATTTTCTTGAGAGTAGCCTAGTGCACTATTTTTCAAACTACTGATACAGTCGATGCCGCTTTCTGATCTATTATGTAGCCAGCTGCTGTTTTTCTTAAAATTTTCCTAACCAGCAATGGATTTCATGATTTTTGAAAGTCAAATGGTCAATAATACTCAATGGTTGGATGGGCAAGTGGATGTTCCGTTACGTTCTAGGGAAAATTATGTTTTACAGAATTACAAGATTTATAGTGTGGGCCACACTTAGCAGTTAGGACCACACCAGTTGTGACATCAAATACGTTATTAGGACATACATCGTCAAAAAAATGGTTCAACGAGACATCTGGACACTTCCACCATGCCAAGTAAGTGCATATTTTGTTAGTGGTAAAACTAATTCAATATTTAGCTTACCGTCGACGAGATCCATCCAAAGCCAGCAGGCTCACAATTACTTGAGTCCTCAGACCTCCTGATGAGGCTCTGAAATGCAAAATTCATAGTTAAAACGTTCAATTTTTGGGCCTGTTAAACATAAGTTAAAATGTTTTACTTGATGAGCTCTCCAGCAATAACTTCACGTCTGTTGTTATTGTTGTCAATTACTAAGAATCGGCTTGTCACGGTTGTGCTTGTCAAAACACTTTCTTCATAAATTTTGTTGCGTGATTGATCGGCTCCAACAATGAATCGCCTTGTTGTCGTGAACAAGTCACCCTGAGAAATAATTAATTAAATTTATTATTTGAAAAACATTTTATTAAATACTTGCTTGGAAATCATCCTTACCGGAACGTGGACTTCTTCCAAGAAGTTCTGCCGCTGACCATCTGGTCCAACTTTGTATAAAATTGTAATGGTTGTTGCTCTTCGGCTGACGAGTCTATTTCCTGCAACCTCAGTTCTTGTGGAATCAGCATTTAGAATGTATTTAATAGTAACACTGCTCAATTGTGGGATGGTGTTTTGATTTAGCAAAGTGCGGCCTCCAGTAGTTGCCAACTGCCAGCGCTTGGCAACAATTGAGTCACCAGAGGGAGTGTATTCATCCTGAATAGCTGAATAATGGTTTCCGGCTGGGAAGTGGATGTATAAAATTGAAATAACGTTGGAGCTGCTGGGAATTAGGCCGCCGGGTTTGACCTCTTGGCGAGTTCCGTCATCAAAGCTCAAATCTAATTATAATTAAAATGAATTGAATGAAATATTTCTTTCTGATCTAAGTTTATATCATAATGCTGTCATACATCTGTAAGACTGAACATAAGGAGAATCCAACAATTGCCTTCCGGACACGACTTGTCTGCTTCCTGCGACGGGTAATGGGCATATAAAAATCACATTGGGTAACATGAATACTTACAAACAGCTAATTAGTTTAGAACATACCGTCAGATCTGACAATGTAACTAGCAAGCTGAGGTGCTGGTACACCTTCAACGATGTATTCTTCAACGGATATTTCTCGAAGGACACCTCCTTCCTTTAAGTACAGAACAGTTACCGTGTTTTCAGTCAGTGGGACAACGTTCTTGTATCCGATTTCTTCCCCTCTTTGTCCTCCCGCTTCAAGGCGGAATCTGCCGATGGCATAAACCCTCTTGTCTTTGCTTTCTGACAGCGTTAAGACATTTACGGCTGGTGCAGGCAAATGGATAATTTGCTGTCCGGGTACATGGATGATCTATTATTATTTGGAAATAAATTATTATTATGTCAATTATTTTTATAAAGTTTGTAAGTAATCCTCACCTCTTGTTGGCCTGGGACATGAACGATTTGTTGCCCTACAAAAAAATACGCGTGTTTAAAATGTTGAAAGCATTCCACACATGTGAGTGTGGACGATTGTCGGCAGTTAGTTAAGGATTTATATTTTACATTAATTTCTTGGAATGATGTTATATGTCTTTCAACAACAAAAAACAGCAGGTAAGAGGCACCAGCAAAATAATGTGTAAAAAACTCTCTGGAAATTTTGACCTTACCTGGGACATGAATGACCTGCCAAAAAATTATTTGTCATTAAAAAAGATTAATCACTTTTATAAAATTGGCAGAGCTGGGCAAAATCCTTTCAGAAGAATTTTCAAAATCAAAATCCAAAATCCTTTTAGAAAAATTCACAAAATCCAAAATCCTCCAAAATCCTTTTAGAAAAATTCACAAAATCCAAAATCCTCCAAAATCCTTTACGTTATTGTAGGATTTTGAAAATCAAAATCCAAAAAAGGATTTTAAGTCCGGATTTTTAAAGTCCTGGATTTAAAATCCAAAGATTTTGCCCAGCCCTGAAAATGGTAAATAAATCAGCACCTGCTGTTCACCTGCCGGGACATGAATTATTTGTTGACCGGGTACATGAATAAACTATTAAAAAATTACTTGGCATTAGAAAGATTAATTATTTTGATAAAATTTGTAAATAATCCTCACCTGTTGTTGGCCTGGGGCATGAGCCCTTCCCTCTCCCTCTTCTCTTCCTCTTTGTCGCGGGTATCCATGAATCTAAAATACAATAATTCTCTCACTAGGCACCACAACTTTGGAGAAACTATTTCCGTAAACTGTTTAGATTGCAACTTACACCGCTATTTTGCCAAATGATTCCTATCAGAATCAAAAACGTCGAAGGAATTACCCTCGACATGATGAATTCACTCCCTCAATTTACAAGAAAGAGCTGAATCTTACTCACTTCTGCCTCGAAGTCCAAGAAATGGAGGGGTAGACGAGATATCGGCATTTATACTCAGCCCTTATCCTAATTCATCGTCCGCAATGGTTAGAAAGTCTATCGCCTTCATCAACTTTTCCCGAAAGCCTCGCGTATCACGTTTGGTTTCATTGGCTGATAACGCAGCGGCGTTTAAGACATTTTGCGGAGTGAAAACCCCAGGCAGCAGATTGCTGCCAGTGTCAGTGAATATTGGTGAATTGGCTTGCGATTAGCACGAGCGCTTTTTGACCGCTTCCTTTGAAGATACCACTGCTCTTGGTCTTGACTGGTGTTATCTATTATCTGCACATTTCTTTGAATTGGCCGCAACCACGGTATTCAACATTTTTTAAACTTTCCAACAAAAAATGCGTAATTTATTATGAAAGTCATTTTGAAGTAGAATTATTAATTAGTGCATTAAATAATTGGAAGACTCGAGCAGTGCAAATGAACCTTCATACTACTGTATACCCGCAGCTTGTTTTAATTTTATGCATATTGCAAAAGTAAGTAAAAGTGTGCACGCACTGCTATTAAATTTTCAAACCGCAATACAGAATGCAACAGTTTCTTTCCTTAAAATTTGTTGATTGGGTTTCTTATGGATCAGTATTGGAATTGGCAAAATTTCAACTAAATTAGCTGATGGGCAAAAACCGTAGAATTATCTTTTAGACGATTGGATTTTGGGAACCCATTAAATTCGCCAACGTATATAATGTGGCAAGAGGCTTTCCAATCACGTGAATAGGGCTTGCTTGGACTTCGATATCTGCGCTGCGGTCTGAGATCGGCGCAGCCAAGCAACCGGGGCATTTAATTGAACAAGGTTAAATTAATTCATATTATATAGCTTTAGCACGCACAGCCTGAATTGCGGAATTGAAATCTGCCTTGCATTTACTAGCTATTAATTGTGACAATAATTGCTTTAATTGTAACATTTACGAATTCCATTACTTGACTGTTACCTGTGTTTTGGTAGTGTGACACAACACACAACAGGTAAACAAAGACAAATACAGGGCTTTAAGGGTCAGTTCAGTTTATGGCCTGCATGGCTATGAATTGAATTCTTTGTGCACGCGCTTTATAGTATATTGAATTCACGTAAATAAATCATTGAATTGAATTGAATTAATTCTTCCGGAGACGCGCGCTACCAATGCAAGGTAGTTCAACCCGCGCGTAGCGTAGCAGAATCGTATCGTGTGGGGAGGGGAAACGTCAAAAATCCAGTTCCCGTTTTACTAATGTACTATGCGTGAATTTGTAAATTTCATTCACGCATAACGTATTGAATTTGTCGTACTTTCACTACAAGCCGCTGTTATCAAGGGTTTCGATTGATTCAAGCTCCTTCACTGTTCACTCTAACTCCTTGTACATTGCGAAACACACATACCGTCACCGTCCGGCGTCCTACAGATTAGATGTCCAGTTCATCTGCCTGCACCAAACTATTGTTTACAAGGCAAAATAAAGTATTGGTATTGTAATAATTGTTTGTGAGGTTCTACGAACTAAAATTAAACATATTTGTACATTTGCTACCACATGTGATTTAAAATATTAACAATGACATTAACTTATCTCGTTCAACCGCAGCAGAGCATGGATTACGCCGCACGCACGCGCACTTGAGAAAGCTTACTTTCCGGAAGTGTAAATTCTTGTGCTAATAATTAACGTCCCATCCAATTGATTGACTACCGTGTTTTCTCCTATTACCCAAATATAATACTGTGGAGTTCACCGTGAAAATATCATTTCATTCTTTCAATATAAAGCGCGTCTTTTTTTCTTTCGTTTACAAATTTTATTCCAGTTACTAAGCCCTTAATACGACAAACCAGAAATGATAATCGTATTAGAAGATTGGGATTGTGTTTCTTCATATTTTAGCGTATCCCACACCCACAGTAAACTAATTGTGCATTTTGCTATTATTGCAGGATATGGCAGAATATTTAACGAGTAGATTTATTATGGTAGTCTTGCAGCCCTTTATCAGTCTGGACACTTTCATTAATGATCGTCACACGTGCGTTTCGCGCCGGCGTTAAAAATATCGCATTTCATTCAACCACAGACACCATTTGACTACATAATTGTGATATTGTGGATATTAACTAACCAGTGTGAATAATTCGGTGAAGTTGAAACTGGAAGGCGTAGAACTTTTGTCGGTGGGTATACATTTTTTGACCGTTGTTGGAGTCATTGGGAATGAATGTGTTGAGTTGAGTATCAGTGAAATAAAGCCAGCCATAATTAACCTGACCAAAATGAATATTTTGCGGTGCAGACTAAGGCTGCCCGCTACCATTTAATTTACCGACCGTGCCATCGTGTATAATTTTTGAAAGTATTTCTTTACATGAAATATCATGTCAAACTAAAACTAAATTGCTGCGTGACGCCATTATTTACATTTCAATAGTAGTACAAAGATGTGTAGCCACTTAATAGTTTTATTGGTAACTTGATCCCTGAACCGGACTCACAAGGTAACATTGTGTAGTGCCACTCAAACCTAGAGGTCTCACTATACTAGTTACCTG